>JAKSZP010010930.1:0-81055 GCA_022478985.1 Massospora cicadina | reverse complement strand
AAGAGTCTTCCACTCAGAAAATCTCCCCTCAATAATTATTGTTCCCTTACCTTATGGGGATTATTTATTTCTAATAACATATATAAATACCTTAAAATTATATTCAAAAAAGTTACAGCTTTTATTCTGTATCTCCAATTGGTAACCTTACTACAATAAGTACCTTTGCCTCTTACCATAAGACAGATAAACTAATTGTCAGGACCTAAGTGAGACTTGGCCACCCTTAAAAGGAATAAAACATCTGCAAAAGTCTAAAAGTTAAAGAAAGTGTTGACTGTCAGGCTTCTTAAGAATAGCATCATTGATCCTCTAAAAACTAAAGCCCTACAAGCAACATTCTTCTTTTGCCTCTAGTTGAAAAATACAAATAAAGATTCAGAGGAGCTGCTAAAATAAATAGCCCTTTATATGAATATAGGAACGCCACCAGTTTGACTAAAACGGTTTATAATTTGCCTTCTCTTTGCACCTTGGAGTTAGACTTCCATTCCTTGCTTGATGCTCTCCTTCCAAAACACACAGTAGATACTTCAATGTCTGCAGCAGTTTTCTTCAAAACTTTTGCCAAACCTTTACTCCTGATCAGGATTTTCCATCTGAATTCCTCTTCCAATTGTTGCAGGTTTACAAACTGGTAAAAATTTCTTTGTAATTAACCATAGGCAATGGTCCACCTCTGTAAAATCCCTTATGAACAAATGGAGAATGAAGGTTTTGAGGCACTTTTGTTGGCTTTAACAAAATGAACATGGTTTGGCTTATGAATTGCAATACTTCAATTTCCTCAATATATGTTGCAGGTCAGGTCGTATTTAATGAGCTGAGCCTCTTCATGCATTCTCAAGTTTTACTTTCCCTTTTCTTTTAGATTTTGCAAGAGTATAGTTGTTTTTTCTAAAATGCAAAATGTTGAATCTTGACTATCTTATGTCCAGGTTTCCAACCAGATACCTTTCTCTTATGGCCATCATAAGAAGTATGATCTGACAACCTCCGCCTCAATTTAGTGTTTAATGCCAGCTCAAATGATTACTTGATTATAAATCCTTGGAGCCAGGCGCTAAAGATCTCCTTCCAGCTCTATCCTAACATCAGGATAGCTCAAATTTTATCACTGACTTTATTTCCTATATGTCTGTTTCCTCCTCAAGTTGAGGGGTAACACGGCTAGCAAGCATAGACGTTAATATAATTTCTTCATATTATTGCACCATCATAATCCTCTCAAGCAGAGGTTAAAGCTACAAAAAGTCTGAACTTGGTAAGCTTTTGCACTCAGATTGATTTTGACAAATTTTTTTACTATAGTAGTTTTTATCTCCCCTCTACTAAGATGCGTTGTAGTTAGATGAGAGCCCCTAGATGAAATGTCTCTGAATTATAAAATTATTTATTCGAGGCAAGCTGACCAGGGGATGGACATTACTGAAACTAAAACTAACTAAAAACTAAAATAATTACTTGGTTCAAACAAAACGCCCTAATGAGTGGATTGAATGAACAATTCGAAAAACAACCAACCAGGTGGGCAGCAGAAACCGCTTATCCCTCCATGGTGGAAGGGGAGGGGGGGTCGGGGGGCTTGTCTTTGGCAGCCTCTTTGGCAGCCACTTCTTCCTACCCTATTAGAGTGCGTGTCATGGCTGACAGTAATGGCGTTGGGGCATCTGCGGCATGGGGTTCAATATCACTGATAATTGAAATCTCATGGAAATTGCCAGCTAGATAAATGGCACTGGTATATTTGGTTAAAGCTTTTTCAGCTTTGATGCGGACGTCTGGGAGTTTAACAAGTGTGGTAATGTTGGTTCAGGTTATTTTTGCTTTTGGATTCCATGCTATAGTTGCCACGTTCTGGATAGCATCCTTTGCATTTTTGTATAGCTGGTTCAACGTGATTTTACTTTTTGGAGTTAAGGTTGTGGGATAACAGGAGGTGGAATTCCTCCTGTGAGCATCGCTACTGATTTAGCAACAGCTTTACGCAGGGGACAACAATCTGGTGTTGCAGCTGCTTTGACTGCAAGCTGATGATCACTGCAAAATCAGCATTTGTCTGTGGGGTATAAAGTTGAGGGGGTATCTGGCGTACCATTCTGCATTAACAAACCGCTCAATTTGCAGAGATGGTTCTTCAATGAGATTACCTGATTTGTCAATTTCAGCCAATAATTCCCATGGGCTTTGGTTGAATTTGTTTGGGGAATCAGTGTACAGTTGAGGTTTGGTTAAATTATATGAGGAAGCATGGGATTGAACTGGGATCCAATCCAATGCTTGATTGGTGGAATTATTTATGGCATTGGGGTGAGGAGGAGGCTGATTGGTGGCTGCAGGTGCAGCTGCAGCAACAGGCTTTGGGGGTGGAGGAGGTAGGATTGTGCCCCATACTGGAAATTGTACAGGGTGGGCAGCAAATTGGATGTCAGCAGATGAGTCATCTGATCCGCCAGAAGTGGTTGAGGAGGGGCACTTGCGTTTTGAGTGGTCTAACTCAAAACATGATGGACAGATTGTCTGCCCACCCTTGATGCGGGCCCAAAATTGTTGGTCAGGCACTGAGGGAATAACGATGCACAATAGAATTGACACCATGATTTTATTAAATTCAGGGCTGATCGTGGCATATGCCTGAGGCCCAGCGAGTTGTGTGGCCCCATTTGGGACCACAAATTGTAAAATGGGGTTGGAGCCATAGGCTGCCAAACTGTCCATCAGCTCCTGGTGGAGCACTCCAGGGGGGAGGTGGGTGGCAAACCAGCAAACTGAACCACCAATGTGGTATCCGCTGGGAGCCAAGTCCAAGTTGTGAGGAGAGGGGTGCCCTGGAATACCAGGGGCACAGTTGCTGCAGTGGCAGCGTCAGCTTTGCAGGTGAAGCTGAGGTCAAAATACCCCTTGTAGGGGCGGAAATCAATAAAACTGGCAGGTTTCATTATTACCTGTGCCATTTCAATAATAGCTTGGTCATGGTATGGGAATAGTTTCCTATTGTGACCCTTAGGCTGTAGAGCATGTTGCTCCGGGGGAGCACTAGGGGGCAGCGAGGTACTGCTTGGGTATGAGTAAGGTGGGCATCTAGGTCCTTGGGCAGAATGAATTGTTCCATAGGCTTGGAATGACTGGGCGAACCAGTCCTAGCGCGTTTTCCTGCCGGATGGAAAATGGCGGGGGGAGTTTTGCAGCTGCCCCACGCTGGAGCAGTTGGTGGAGAATCTGAGGACATCAGAGCAAAACTACAACAGGCGAATTTGATTTGTTTTTATAAATTTGTGTAATTTGACTCAGAAAGTTACCTGAATTATAAAATTCTAAAATCAGTTTTTCCATACTTTTTCTTGGTCTTAAGTTTTTCTATAAAGATTTAAGCCTTTAAAAGTATTTAGAATTGGAGATATGGATAATATATGCTGAAAGGGTTGCACAGGGCTGAGCCCAATGAGCAACAGACAAACAATATGAAGATCGTTGGTCCACAAAATAAAGTATTAAATTTAAGATAATATGAAGCAAAAGCTTCAGACATACTACTATATAATATAATATATCTAGAAGATTTTGTCTGCTCCCAATTCCCTCTTCTTTCTACTAACCACTCATGTCTTTCTTCCAAAAGAGCTCTCCTCTTGTCTTCCCATCCCAATCATATCTTTATCACTTTAGTCAGTTATGAACCTTCAGCATAGCTATTAATCATTCACTGGAACTTGTCTGGTTTCAATTCATTAGTGAGGCTCTGGAAGAATTCACTCTATTCGGCAAACCAATAACACCTCTATTGACTTGCTTTAAGTTGACATAATTGACTGACCAACTTTGAATACCCCTTCAGTAATTAACATACAATCTGCTGAACTAGATATGACTTATCAGCCAGTCATACCAATTTCTTGACAAAAAGTATACTATGAACTTTATTAATTATACACCATTAGCGATGTTTTGATTGTCTAGGCTTCCATTTCTGATTTAGAATCACTTGGAATGGCTCCGTCCATAAGGCTCCAGATTATTTTGGTGACCAAACCTAATTCTAATAAGACAAGTAACTTTATTACCACTTTTAAAACTGATGAAGAGTCAATTTCTATCATCATACTTCTTGGCATTGATTCTTTTACTAATGGTTGTTTTGAAAGACTAGGATCTATGTTTAATTTTAGTAAATGTTAGTCAGATTAAGAATTTCTTGGGGAACATCCTGGGGTTAGATCCAATGCATAATAAAAAATTGGCAGTGATGCTACTCAGCATCCATAAAACAGTTAAAGGGCGTTTTCCTCATGGAAAAATGATAGCTGATGTTATAGGCAAAGGTCACTGAGCTCAGATAGGATGCCCAAGATGGCGTCTTTACCAAAACCAGTTTTCTTAGTGTCACCACTAATATGGAATTCACTTGTTTGACTAGTCCCTTTTTCTCTGGCTGATAGGGACTGATACTACTCCCTTAGTACACATTAGCTTACAATTGGGGTATTGCATAAGAATTAGAATTTGTTCCATTATCCTTAAATATCACTCAAGAGCAGCCATGCTATTAGAATTTTGCAAGAAATTAAAGTATGCAGGAGCTACAAAGGCTACAAAATTATTAGTTACATGGCTTTAGCAAATATTAAACTAAGACACCGAATATTAGTTTTTTTGCAGCAATTAATTTCAAAAGGAATAATGATCTTCATTAAAGGACCAAAATATTCTTTGAGAGATAAAATAAGTGGTACCTTCATTAGTTAAAATTTAGAGAAATTAAAAGGAGTGGTTTTAGTAGGTCTTTGTAAGAATCTTCATGCTTCAAACGTGGTAATATCTTTTCTTTTAGAGGACTGATATTGCTGATTATTATTTAATATATTTATGATTGACAGATCTGATAATATTTTTACTAGATGAATTAACCTTCTTGTTGAGGGCTTAGACCCTTCAGTCAGATGAGGCCATAACTCTGAAGGGTTGATCGTCAATCTAGATTATAATTGGATATCTCTGACGACTTTTTAATAATCTTATTAGACCAAGATGTTGATCCCCATTCTTGATTAATATTTGTCATCTCAGGTAAATTTCCAACACATACCAATATCTTACTCATTTTAAGATAAACTTAGTGATATGGGAGACATCTACTCAACCCAAAACTCTTGAGTAAACCTCTGTTTAATGATTAATTTTAACGTTGATGTTGATTAAATCCTTTAGTGCTAAAACTGAGTTGACTCATGATATCAATTGATACAGTATGCCATAAAATCCAGGTTGCACTAGTCAGAGACCCTTAATACAGTTGGGACCATCTAGTACTAAAAAAAGAGACCCTTAATACGTTTTTAGGTTTGTATAGTTAGCATCTGACATGCAGGAGGTAAGTTTGGCTACATTGTAGTTCAAAGAATCACCAATAGTGATATTGTCAAATATTTTCAGGGTTTTCCTTAGGCAACCATGACAACTGACCTTGTGAACAGCTTAAATTAATATAAAATATTTTAAAACTTTGAATAATATACTTCTTCACTTTACTTATTTTATAAATTTTACTATTCTTCAACTTGGTATTCTATATTGCTTTTGCCACCAATTTGAACTTTTCAGGGATCAATTTTTAATTCTTATTATCATACTTTTAAAGAGTTTATCTGCTCATTGATAGATAACATAAATAGCAGGCAACCTTGATAGTACATTGGCATCGAGAATTATTGATCTCAAATTGTTTCAATTAAAATCATATATTGCAACTTTAATGCCCACCATGCCGATCTCCCTCCAGTTATCTAATATTATGCAACCAGCGTAGAGAAGACTGGCCATTGACGATCTTAAAAACATATCACTTGGATATGAACTAAATTTTTATTTTCTAATGTTAATTACTACAAGAAATTTATGCTCTTTGAGGATTCACTTTCTCTCAGCCAGAGACAATTTTTGTCTAACATAAACGATTGGGTGTTCAATTCCCAGTATCATGAACTTGACCTAATATGACGTTAGTCACTATAAAGAGATATGTCTGCTTGAATAATGAATAGATGTATAAATTAGTATAGCTAAAGACAGCTTTCATTTAATACTTTAGGAGTTCATCAAAGTTGTCTTGGGTCTCTCCATTCCATAGAAATCCTTTTTTGAAATCCTTCAACAGATGGAATAATACATCCAGCTTTACAAAGCTCCAATAAATCAGCAATAATAGACGACTATCCCCAGAAATAATTTTAAAAATTGAATGATCTTTGATATTGACATCCACTTGATTGCCTGTATTCTATAAGCCTAAGAGGTTTAGTCCTTCTAAATTGATAATGGAGCCCAAGTATCCTACCTCATTTTTTTATATATGGCAATTCTTTGGCCTAATTTTCAGATCAGAATAAACCAACCGTTTGAACACTTCCCTTAAAGGCCTTTAAGTGGTCATTAGAGGTTCTAAAAAAGATGTTTATATCTTCTAATTACACCAAGACATTGAAAACTTTATATCAACTAAAATGGTGTCCATTGCTCTTTATAAATCAGCCGGCAAGTTGTAGAGCCCTTGCAGAATTCTTGTTAGTTAATAAAGTCCTTGTGCTGTGATAATAGAAAATTTTCTTAGTCTTTATCTTGAGAAGTCAATTTATCAATATTAAAAATAAGTAGCATCATCAAAAAAACTTAGCTCTGCAAAACAATCTAAGGCATTATCAATCCAGTAAAAGGATATAAATCTTTTTTAGTGATTTTAAGGTAGCAATAATTAATTACAACTAAATTCAACCCATCTTTTTCTTCACTATAAATACTGGGTAGTTTAAGGACTTAAGGAGGAGACATATAATTTCATGTCTAAGAAGCTTGGTAAATTCATTGACAACTTCTGCCTCAGCTGCTCTGTATCATCTAATTACCAATTTGAATCAGTCCTAATCCCGCAGTATTGACCTTGTAAAGTATGTTTTTTGCAAAGGTCAATTGTGATTTTTTGAGCAAAAATCATGTAGCATTACATGAATGGATTCAGGATTTTTCTTTTTAATGTTCTGTAATAAGCTAGTCAATTGTTACAAATCAAATAGTACATGTACATTCTTGGCAACTTCCTTTGGTAAAACACTTTGGTTAGATTGTATATAGTCTAAGAGTTCTATTTCTATAGGGATAGATGTACAAATATAATACTTTGATTTTCTCAACTTATATTGGGTTTTAACTAAGATTGGCAATCAAAACTCAGAATGTTTCCATGACCTGGGTTTAGAACTTCCTGGCGATATCAAAAAGCTTAAATCTTTATTTTTTGCCAAGGAGAAATGACTTTCACATAGTTTTATTCAGGTATCTCTCACGATGACTTAAGTCAATCACTTATTGCGTTCCAGGTTGAGGATTAATAGCGCTTTGGGCTAAATTGGAATTTCACAATTTCCCCTAATTTTCATATTCAAATTCTGAACTTTTCTACCAATCAACTGGTACTTAATGGGGATAGTACCATCTTTTTTTATAAAAATTCCATACCTTTATTATATCTAAAGAAAAAACAAAGTAAGGACAGGAGGGGTGGTGGAATGGGGTTTTTGCCAGCGGAGAAAAAAAATCTGGTGGATGCCACTGACTGGGTAGCACCCCTGACCATTCCTGGTCCATGATTGCCATTTTTAGCCATGGTTCTAAAAATGGTGGGCTTATATGCCATTCGATCCTCAATCTAAAAGCTGACTCATCACGTTTGATGAGTGAATCAGGAATGAAAGCCAAGCTTGAGGATCAAAAACATCTGGGGAAAAGGCGCAAGAATTCTGAAATATACTTAAGCTGGTTGGAGAAAATCTGAATCATTTTCCTTACCATTTCCATGTAATGGGGACTCGCATGGCTCAAGTGCTTGGCCACAATTGACAAGTGTACAATCCATTAGACAATGGCAAAAAAGGCATGGAGATGAATCATCTGGTTCCTGAGCATTTTTGTAAAGAAAAGTCTTGAGAGGGGTGTAATTTGGTGGCTGCTTCTTAATATCTAGCAATTACCTCCGAATTGACAAATACCTGTTATTTATACTACACCTGAAGTAGCGGTGGGAGTCCGCCTCAGACATGGTGCACACTGGTCATCTCTTATAATGGTACCCTGGGTCGCAGTGTTTGCCCATACTTATTGCATGGTGAAAAATCTGCCAGGTGGTTGAGCACTGGTTAGAGGTTACCAACTTGAAGTTGAGACCCGTGACCAACTCCTTGAGATTGTAGTTGGTGTCATGGCCCTCCTCTGCCCAATCATTGAGGATTTAGGGATGAGTCAGTGGCCTCAGTGGTGATTTCAGGGTGGTGTACCTCAACGGTGATTGGAGAGTTGTTATACAGGATATAAATCGCCCTGCCAGCAAATGTATTACCAATCTGGTTCCACTTGTCCCACGTTGTATCCAAGGTCATTGGTGAAACTTGGGCTTCAGAATCACGTTGCATTTGTGCTTCCTCCAGTGGAACTTTCACAAATGATCAGCTGCCCAGCCGCATGGCCCAGTTACATAGTTGCCAATAATAGGGGCTGTGATGCCATGGATGCAGTCGTGGGTTAAGCACCATCCACTACCATAGACAGCGTGACGTGATAGGTTCTGGGACCCCTTGTACCTGGGCCCAGTTAATGCCCCATATGAGTGTGGAGCAGCGCATATGTGACTGTAACAATGGGAGAAATGATTAGGCCCAGATCTGGCAGGCATGACTTCAAAGTTGAGCAAGACCATTCCCCTTCTAGCTTGGGTTTGAACAGAATGTCTAATTTAATAGATGCGAAGTGGCTTATAATCAAAGGAAGGTGAGGATGAGAGATTTAATTTTACCTTACAAGAAGGGGCTCAATGGAAGAATGTGGGCCACATACCAGAGCTTCAAAGAATAAAAACACTAAGTTCTTGCACCTTCCCCTCAAGGTTCAAGTAAGTATATTTCCAGTAGGCCATCTGGGCTGACATTCTGGAAAGCACCGCTTGTTCCATTGCTTCAACTTCTAGTACTGATATAATAAAAAGAATACCCAAATACCTAAATGTCTGTGTGGGCGGCAAGGGAGTGAGCCCTGATGGCGAGGGGAAGTGGGGTTGCCCAATCTTAACAGCTACTGTCTTGTCAATATTAACTTTTGCATCTGATGTTAGTTGGTAAAGGGTAATGAGGCTCTTGACACCTTGAAGGTTGTACTCAGAACTTATTTCCACCGCTGTGTCATATTTAAATGCTTGCATCCTAACTGGGGCCTGTATGTGGTGCCTTATGCCCTGCAACTGATCTTCCACTGCTGCCAACAGATATTCAATGGAAAGTTATATAAAATTAGGGACATGAGATTACCTTGCGGAGGCCCTGTCCAGTCATAATTTAGTCATTATTTACTAGTTATAATAACCCTAGTCATAAGGCCTGTATACAGCATGTCGATCCAGGTGACAAAAATGGGGGATACTGACAGCATCCATTGCTGCCCGCATGAATGGCCAAGCTACCTGATAAAGAGCCTTCTCCCTGTCCAAAAACATGAGATATCCATTCTCAGACCCGTGCACATCCAAATAACTTTTGGACTAAATGTATACTCTCCCAGATAGTGATCCCCCTAATGAATCCATTTTCAGAGTGTACGGATGGTCCACTGGGCAGTACACATCAGTTAGTTCAAAAGGATTCACATAAGGAACTTATACTTGGAGTTTGATAGTGCAATTGGGCACCAGTTCTAAAGAAGCTGCTGAGACCTTTTTTCTACAAAAGCAAAATTTAGGTCTTGTGGCCCCTGGGATTTGACACTAATGTGACAAAAAATGATTAAACAAACAGGAAAAATTCTGAAGTCACCTGGTCACGGATTACGTTCAGCATTTCTACATGCATGTTTTTGGGGCCCCTGGGATTTGACACTTATGCGACAAATAATGATAAAACAAACAGGAAAATTACGGAGCCACCTGGTCACGGATTTCATTCAGAACTTTTACATGCATGTTTTTGAGGCTGGGGCCTTACCTTTTGGAACTTCATTAAGTGCCCATCTCACCTCCGCCTCTGTAATTATGGCAGAAAGATTGTGCTTGTCAACCGGTGAGCACCTTTAGAGTACCAGCTTATCCATGGCAAGGAGTATTTCCATTGCTGTAATATTGGGTTCGCCTGAGTGGAAGAGATAACCATAATACTCTCCTCTTCACGCTTGATTGCAACGAGATCACTGGAAATAACCCATCAGGTGTTTCTACCTGGCGGAGCTTAGCTTGGGTTCAGATTTCTTTAAGACTATCCAAGCTCTCCTTAGTCATTGTTCCCAACAGGCTTTGGGGTTGGAATGTTGACTTCTGCCAGAATTTAGTGTCCTGTTTGCGAAGGAGCATTTGATACTGCTTTATGGGTCATCCAATACTCATGCCACCATTTCTCACTGTCCCAACGCCTGCACTTCATGATCTCCAGAGCCTCCTTCAGCTAATGGTCAGCTGCATTATGCTTGTAGGTTTTGGCTTTCATGTATTTGGCACTATTCTTCATAAGCTTATACTTAATTTTTTATCTATTGGTCAAGGGGATCAAAGCCTGGCTGTTGATCTAGGTGCGCTACAACCCAACCAAACCCACTTTTAGCTGTGCGACACCAGTTAGGGTCTCACAACATTGAAGGAGAGATTTGCCACTCCTTCTGAATTGGGGGTCGCCTAAATTGATGGCCACCTAAATGATCATATGGTCGCTTTCCACATTAATATAGAACTCTGTTTAAAGTAAACTGTCTGAGGTCAGATGAGACTAGGACTTAATCCACCTGGGAACTGCATTACAGCTCATTGTGGGAATCATACTCCCACTGCATAAGAATCGTGGGGTCATTGTCCTCTTCATCAATCATAAGGCACATCCTTAATGTCACTAGGTATGCAAACGTATCATCCGCCTTACTAGGAAGACACCCACAGGTTGGTAACGTATCCCTGCTCACATTTGTTCAACAGTTCAGATTGCCTGCTATATTTCTAGTAGCTTCAGTTTGCACTTCTGAGAGGAATTTCCAGAATTGTCAGTTTTTATGAGGGTCGGGTGACAGGTATACTGCAATAACATGGATAGTTTTACCAGTATTTTTGTCATGGGCCATGGCTACAAGAATTCTGCCTGCAAGTTTCTCCACTACAAATTTCAAAAAATATTTTTTGTTCAGCACTATGCTCGCCACATGGTCTGACCAAAGCACCTAGCGCTTAATCTGATGGGACAATGGGTGATGCTTGGGGTCTCTATTTGAACTTGGGACCATTTTATGCTGGATGTGGGACTGAGTTTTGGATAGTAATTTTAGTCAATGTAATTATTAAATTTAAATGATGCATTTTCCTTGACCATGTTTGTATGCTAGCCATCCCCTAGCATTCGTGGTCACTATGATCATTGATGGCCACTTAACCAATGGGTATGAGGCTTTTCAGTATTGTGCATCAAATTATGATTGGAAGTTAGTTTTTAACAGCGAATGGCACCACAGCTGGGTGAGGAGATGTAGATGGATGGTGGGCGCAGTTGGTTATAACTGGGATTTTGTTTCCAGGCATAGCATGAACAAAGTACTCCGTTGCCATCCCAGTCTACTTGTCAATAAATAGATTAGATAGCTTTAGCACAGACTGGTAAAATGCTGTGGTGAGGGTGAGTAACAGAAGTGTCTGGGGCCCTCAACTGATCTTTTTGATCTGCAGCAGTTTCTGAATGACTTCGAGGCACTGGCTTGGAATGAGGGGGATGGGTTTTCTCTTCTTTAGCAGCTGACTGCCAGATAAGCTGTATCAATAAGGAGTTGCGCAGCTTTAGGAGCCGATTTTACCCCTTTTTTATGACTCTGTGAGGTTTTTTTTTACCCTCATCTTCTGCCAGCGGATTTCCTCCTTCTCCACCCACTCCGCCTTGGTAAGATGGGCATGAGGAGACCCTATCATGGCTCTTCATCCATTTGATATGATTCCAGGTTTGGATTCATATATAGATCATACGCTGCCGCCAAATGCTTGGTCATCTCCCACACCCACGCTTCTTTATGGTCTGCATCCAGCTCCTGTTGCTGACGCTTCATATCAGTAACCTCCAATAGGTTATGCAGCAACCACTCTTTAGCTGTAGGGCAAAGGAATACTTTGGTCATGACCTTAGTGAATCCACTTACTGGGTCATACCTATAATCATGGGGGTTTGTCATTCTTATGATGGTGCTGTGCCTTTGTGTGGCATGTTTAGAAAAAAGTGACAAACCTGTTTGGCATCCACTTGTTCCATGTAAATCACCTGTTTGAGGCCTAAAATTTGTAAAAACTGAGGATGAATTTTTTTAGTTTTCACCCAGGGTGGAGGCTCATACAGGGCTTCCACAGTATGGCGCGAAGACACCAAGTAATATAATCACTACCAGCTTGCTGAAATTCATGGACCTCACCATAGTACATAGGCTGGTAACAATTGCCTTGTGAACCCATTCATGAGTGCATCCATTGGCAAATTATAAAAAAACAACAATTTCGCAGTTTGATTTGCATAGTGGGTGGAATCAGTGTGCAGGTAGAAATCCTTTTTACTGGATGCCTACTTCCAATAGGTGCTTACAATCGAGTTCATTGGGGATGAAGTATCAATGTACCCACATTCCAGGACCCAATGATGGTCAAAATCGTCACCAGCCGGTATGCAGTTAAACTCCTGATAAATTGCAATAATCAGATCTGACCACTCATCAACTCAACCAACAGGACATGAATGCAGATTTCATCCTGAAGATAGGATTAGGTTGCCTGTTGTTCATAAAACCCAACAGTTATAGCCAAACAAATATAATCAATATGTGAACTTGAGCCATTCAACGATTCTTTGTTGTGGAGGGTATTTGCCATGCAATACAATTTTTTAATAGTACATGGTTTCAGAGCATCTGCGGGGTTTTCTCCTTTAAGTCCAGATGATGGCTTCATCAAGGCCAAAACCTTAGGACAAGAACGACTGTAATTAACGCAAATGAGTATCCCATTTATGAATATGGCAGACCAAAGCTGCGCCAATTTCAAGGGGTTGCCACCCCAATGCATCTGCAGGAGAGAAGCCAAACTGATACCATCTTAATTTAGCCTCAGTGACATAAGCTGCATGCATATATGGGAGAAGTTATTTATAAAAAATGGCGCTCCACTGACACCAATTGTGCACCATAACACTGTTCCAACCAACGCTGGCAAATAAGTGCTGCTTCCATAGGAACACTTAACTCACTCCATTGGAATGCTTCAGCAGGGGTAATTCCTACCGCAGTGTAGGGATTATCAATAGAGGGCTCAGGAAATGACTAGCTCCAGTACCAAACAGCTTTAACCCAAATGCCAGTTTTGAGTCAATCCTGACTGAGTTCTGGGGTCATGACCCCACGCATGGCCACTGCTGCCTAAGGCGGGATATCATGCTCAATCTAGGCATGATCAGTCTCAGAGGTGAACCCACCGCATCCCAGTCTGTTGCTGAGGCCAGGGGGGTGTAGTCATGCCAGATCTTTCATTTGTCCAGTGAGAAGGAGTGGCCACACAGTGTTTCATGAATTGTATTCGTAACTCCCAAACTCACCCAGTCCTGGATATGATTTATAGTAGTGTTAACACAGAGCATATACTTCATTTCTTTGGGGATAAAACTATTAGCGCTCCAGATTATTGCAACTTCCAGTGACTACTCCCAGAGGAGCCCCCATTCAACAGTTTATTTTTTGTCCAACCCACTTGCAGCAAGTCAGAGGCCATAGCTGGACGGATGTGCGTGTACAACCAGTGTAAGGCTTTGGTATCCTGAAAATTGGCTGTGATCCACAGGAGTTCCTATTCAAGAGAAAAGGTGGTGTTACACCACTTGAGGGCAACTTCAGCAGAAAGAGCAAGGCACGCCAGACAAGTGCAATGGTAGCGTTGGGGAACATTTAGATATTTGTGTTTGGTACTGCTAATGAGAGACGCGAAATTTTAACCAAAGACGCTATCTTGGTGGGAATAACCGCTTTATTGAACTCCATTGCATCAAATTGGTCAAGGCCTGCGTCCAGCCATGCCTTGGAATCGGCGGGTTTTAGGTCCTCTCAGACAGCTGCTTCCACCGCATGGTGGTTTACTGGAAGCTTCATCCACTTGAGGGCTTTCTCAATGCAGATTCATGACAGTGCAAAGATTATCGCCAACTTGAACAGGATCTGTGTTCAATTCACCATTTTGCTGCTCCAGCAGAGAACTTGCTAGCGCGCCAAGTGGCTGTGGTCTGAGGTGATATGGCTTTTGAAATTCATTGAGCGCTGTCACATAAGGGCACACATCATTTCCCACTTCAACACATCCTGAGCTGAGATGCATCTACAGGTAAGCATTTTCTTCTGCGCCAGCATATACTTATGAGTATGTCATGGGGTATGTCGCTGTGCTATAGGGTAGCATTGGCGGATTCATGGATTATCCAAAACTTTTTTGAAATGTATTGTGATGTACTGATGAATCCTACATTGGATCCTGAAGTAAATATAACTTTATTGGGATTATGAGCCAATAACTGGGGTTATTCAATTGATGCAATTGAACCCTGTGCAGGACATTCACTATAATTTTTGCACTTGAAGGAGAAATGTCCAACTAAACCAACTATTATTATTAAGCTCAGGGTGATCAAGACCCTGTTTGGGAGACTTGGTGGCAGGCACTCCAAAGTCGTAGAGGGTTCTGAAGGCCTGAAGAAAGCAATTTCCAAGTACTTGGGGCCCTGGACTGAGACAGAAGTTTTTTTTGGGGGGGGGGGAGTTGGCCACTGGTACCTTGGATTTGCCAAAGACTTTCTAATTGGCAGGAAACATGTACTCCGCCGGAGCAGTAACCACCTGACCCACTTGTGCCTGTGAGGCCATCACGGGGTCATAGCCCCCCATTTATACATTTGTTTAAAACTGCGTTGCATTTATTGCAGAGCTGGTGTTCAAGTCAGTAGGGTGCACTTGGGCAGCATCAACGACACTTTTACCACTATAATGGCGGATATACCCCCACTGGTTGGGTTAACCATATAGTGGAGTAGGTTTATTGATTTTATAGCTTAGTTACTATGGACTGACAACTATATGAGATAAGCTCTGTTGGGTGAATTCCCAGTTGTAACTGGAACGGCTTAAAGTCACAAGTATTTCTCAAATAAGGGCATTAGGCGTGAACTAAATTTGCTTTTGCTAAAACTTTTACCAAGGCAGTTTTTAATATCAAAAAGTAAGGGTAACATAAAAAACACGGGATAATAGCATTATTTTAAATCAGATTTGCAAAACACTTCTTAACAACTAATGCATCCCATTTTTGACTATATGTTGACAGTAGAGTTTTCCCAAAGTACAAAGTTTTCTTTAAGGTCACATTTAGCTCCATAATTTCTCACAAAATCAGACTGATGAGAATATTATATTTATGATTATGTAACATGATGGTGGGTGTGGAGACAACCAGAAATCCAACCCCAAGAGGTAAGGGGCTATAGGCGCCATAGAAAGTTGTAAAATTAGTCCCCTTTTTCCATATTCCTCTTGATATTCCATATCCGCAAAAATTTTAATAATTTTTACTAATTTAGTCAAAACAATATTGAATGGGGCGCCACGATTGATAATGGATCTCACTTTTTCCTGAATAACTAAAATGTCCACATGGGTACGCTCAAATTATTGCTAGAGAACATTTACAAGTGCATAGCAGCATCAGTAGCTGAATCTAAAGTATGAATATTATTTGCAGAGATATCAGGAAATATATTTGATATTTTTACTCTAACAGAAACATTGATGCCAACTAATTTTGTTTCAATCAATTCCTCTCCATATTTGGCGTTTTTTGCTTTATCACAAATCAATGAGCATATGGTCATGCGATTTATAGTACAATTTAGGGCCATTTACCTCCATCTTAGCCCTTGTGATTAGTTTACATTATAATATATAATTTGATGAAGGGGACCTACTGTTGGTTCACATGCAAAAATTTCCGAGATATCTATGTCTTCTTAAGTTTTTCAGGAGGAAGTGGGAAAAATGTAGACATTAATTGTTGCCATCTAAATTGCAGAGCCTTTTCCCGCCTCCTGACTAGACTCCTCTTATTGAGGATGCACAAGATTTACTAGTACTTAATTATTACTTCAGCACTGCGAGGCAAAATGACCTATATCTTCACATCTGTGGAAGGTTATGAGAGTTTTAGATAACCCTATTTATCCTACAAGTTTCTTCTTCAGCTGGCTATGATTTTCAACACTCTTGTTTTATTGGTGAATGTCACCAAATTTAGTGAATTTGATTTGTAGTTTTAAGCTTTGGTTTGTCACCTCATCAGTTAGAAATCAACATTTTGAGGTATTAACCCATTTAAGAGGGCAAGATTCTGTTTGCTAAGAATAACATTTATTTTTCAGTGGAAATCTTAGCAGGGTGGAGCATTATTTGCATGTCTACATGAGCGTTAAAATCGCTCTTTGTATTTGCTCCATCTAGGAACTGGGCCTCTTGGTAGAATCAATTGGCAAATACTTATACTTTTTGTCCTTTAAAATATGTTTCCTATAAGTTCTTGTTTTCAATCATCTACCTGTTTAGGGGCTATCAAATTATGTCATAATATCCTTCTTAGCATCGTCTTATGATTTATTTTAATAAGATTGTGGCAACTTAAACTTATGCCAATCTGTATATAAGCAATATGATATCAGTAACTTCTTTCTAGTGATCACTGCAGCCAATCATGGTCATTTTAGTATAGCATAAATAATGCTATAGAGTTATCCTGAAGGAAGAGTAGTAGTCTAAGGAAATACATTATACTACAATGCTTACTGACATGACAAATTGTATAGGGTGTGCGATCATTAACCCTTGCTGTAACAGTAGTATTATTGGGTTTCTTTGCTAAATTATCATATAAACTCCAGCATGTTCTGAATGTGATAATTGCTTTCAAGTGCTCTCCGCTTCTGATGCATATAAGTTATCCTTGCACAACTCTTTCTCCAACTGAGAGCAGTTACACTATAAGCCTCAAGTTCTTGTAACCATTTCAAGATTTGAGCTTCATTATCCCGTAGTTAACAAATTCTCCTGAATTTGAGTTCAAAGTTGAATTAAGCATTATTAGCCCTGACGACGCTGATCTCTTTCATTTTAACACAAATTTTTTGTATAGGTTGTTGTTGGTTTTAATGACTTGATCAACTAGTTCCTCCATCTTCATAAAAAGCTCTAATTTCGTTAATCAGCCTGTGTTTTCAATGATAATGTATTATGATTGACAGTTTCCATTTCTCTATAACAAGTTTGTAATTTCTCTCTGCATAGTCAAGATAGTATTTAATTCTTTTATAGTTTGGTTCTATAAATTTTAAATAAATCAACATCCACTGTAGTGAGCACCAAAATAAAACTTTTAAATTTTTACTGCACATGGATATTTATCAAAAATGTAAGGATGAAGGAGATGCTAATTGTTTGTAAACGATAGCCAGTAAGCTTCATTATAAGTGATTACTTCCTCACTCAAGTATCTTCTTACTAATAAGTGAAAATCACCACTGTAAAGATAACTGAGAAGTTATATAAAGACTATTAATCCATCACTTTTCAAAAGAAGCAATTTATGATAGATATTTAGTTATAAAACTGTAGGTCCAGATGACCAGCATAAACATTTGGATTGTAAAAAATTTCCTCATAGGCATAAGAAAGGGAACAAGCCGGCTTTGGAGCCCCTCTAACAGATCAGTGATCTAGATCATCTGGTATAAAAGCGTTGGGTTACTAATTTGGACCCAAAAATCTTATCTCTCTTCCCCTAAACCCTCTTTTATCCTTGTAAATCTATTAATGGGATGTGCAGAGTGGTGGTTCAGTATAGGGGCCTCTGGCAGAATATTAGAGCTCACCCCAATTATGGCTTTCACAGACAATACCCAAGAAATCGCCCATCCCAAACCAAAAACCCCATATAAACCTCAGTATGCCTAGTAAGTTAGATTGGATTATTGACAGTAGACCAGATCGCGGATCAAACTAAAGGATCATTTAATCCACCCCCTAGTATTTGATTAACTTCCTCAATTGATTATTTATTGCAAAATGGGTTGCAATGGCTCATAGTCTAGATAAATTCATACAAGATTGGTAGCATTGTTTTATATATCCATTGATATAGAAATTACAATATCAAATATTAAGACATGTTTGAGCCTATTAGAGCCTCTCCCCAACTGACTGCACACATCCTGATTTACCCAAAGTAGGACTTCTGTTAAGATTTTTCCCACACTTACAGCCGTCTAGATTATCATAGGTTGCTAGGGGATAATTCCCTATGGCGAGTGAATTGGATATCAGTTGATCTCAATTTCAGGCTAACAATGTTTGGAGAATTTTAGATAATTCGCATGGTTCAGATACATCAAAGATTGATCCAGGTGAACTTTTAAGATCTCGTTGGGCAGAGTTGCTGACGAGATGGGGGCATCTGATAGTTGATCAATGATTAACTATCAAGTGTAATGATTGAAATTGGTCAGGTTTCATCACTGACCAATTGAGAATTTAAGGAGCAAGTTGTGAGGCGAGTGATGCCGCCTGCACCTAGTGAATTGATCAGTTGGTTTGTAACCTGCCATAATGGGTAACAAGTACCATTACCTAAGCAGGTAGCTCACCAAATATGGCTAGTTTGCTTGGATCGAATAGAAAACGTTAGGGACATATTTTCTGACTTTTTCTGTTTTGGGTCTCAAGGATGTCCAACAAAGGAATCCTAACAAGGATGGGGAAGACCATCACTGGTGAGACAAAGAATGGAATTTCAACGGCAACAGCTGCCATTTCATGGCTGAGGCGCCAACTGAGGGTTGGGTGCCAAATTTCCTCTATAAATTCCCCTTATAATTCACTTTAATAAAAAACACCTTATAAAACAGATAAAATTTATTATTGGTTTTAGTTCTATTCATCTTCAAGAAATTATTGCTTAAGTGTTTTAATTGGGGACTCTCTAGAAGGATAAAGTGTTAGGATTGAGGATCCTAAGAAGAGAAGCTGAGCTGAGATGGGAATTAGTGCTGACTTCATATCATCAGATGAAAGGCCATAAACTAGAGATCTGAGCGTGAATCAATTTAGGTGGATAAGGGTATAAAGCCCTACTGAAGGCATCAAGAGTAAGTTGAGGAGTAATACAGGCCAAGCATTGGACAAGAACTGGTTATCTAACACCTATTGATAATAGTCTTCATACTATTATCAAACAAATATCATATATCATCAGACAACGTGAAGAACACACAAACCAAACCTGAAGTTAATCAATTTTGGGTTATTATTTATGAATAAGCAGCGAAGCCCCTAAAATTTTAACAACTTCCCAAAGTGTCCAAGGCAGAGGCCAGTTCATAAGCTCTCTCCCAGTTATCCCCACCCCTAATATAAAAGCAAACGCCCTCCTTAGGGTAGGTTTATAGTTTATTCTCTGACGCAATTGGCTTGACCAACCATCCAATTTATAATATTAATTAACTTTACAGATTAACTAATTAACAGATACATGATTTTATTGATTCTTATGAGTATCCTTGCTCAAGGAACCCACCTTTGTAGGGAGTTGCCAAAGTTTTATAAATGCTGTTGGTGAATTCGCCTTGACGCCTTTATTTAAAAAACCAATTAAGTTGGTGAATCAGATTCTTACCCCGCTGGTTCAATTTCCGCTGCCTTAAATTAGTGATTGCCTTGACTCTTGACCTGGGATTTCATATCCACTACTATCTATTATAATCCAGATATTATATCTTGTCTTTGCGCTGACATAAAATACTTGGTTTAAGGGTCCTTATCTTTGGTATGACCACCTGACAATGTCTTAATTGCAATTGGTTAATTGAATTTATTATAAAGATACCAGTAACCCTAGAGATTTTCTCCCTTTGCCCAATTTAGATACTTACTCCTCTATATTACAACTATGAGGTGCTTCTTAGTAAACTTAAATTGCACCAATAGGAACTCTAATGAAGAAAGAAGCATATCTATGCGGTATTATAACTATATATAAGGGATTTTCTATATTGCTGAAGAAATCTATACCAAAGAAGATCTATTTAGCAAGCAGCAAAGACTTTGTCAGTAGTAGATACTACATTATGCTTTTTCTTATAATTCTCTTTCCAGAAAGGTTTTCTTTTGTAAGTTTACCAGGGTTACAATCTTTAATAGTACCTTGTAATTTTAGGTGTAGTAACATGTGTACTGAAATCTGACGCCCCTGCACTGTTTTCTATATTATGGTGCTCACTATAGGGGTTTCACTTTGTTACCTGAGCACCAACTTACTAGCATGAATCTGTAGGAATTTGCTTTGCTCTTGGCCTTGGCGCCAAGTATTCTTATGAGCCAATGGACAAAGGTGACATGGTTTTTAAACATTTTCAAGAAAGAAGTAACAAAAGTGGATGGGGTTAGAGGATCCTATGGTAGAGCTTCCCCTTCCAGTGCAGTAGAGTATAAGGCTTTATTCTGGGTGTCTAGTGTCACCCAGGCTCAGCTGCAAGAAATATCTGAATGGTTACTTTACGGATACCACCTTAAAGCTACCAATATGAGAAAAGCCTAACTGAGCATGTCCAGTAGATACAAATACCAAGTATGCTTTTATGACAACTACCATCTTATCACAAGATGATCATCAATGACATTGTCAAGAAATTTTATACTCAAGATTAGTTGGTAGAAGTTAAGTCAAGATACATTCATCCTAATATCCTCTAAGTTTTTTAGATTATTGGCCACCAACATATTGATATTGGCGTGTTGGATGCATTTATGTGAGCCCAGAAATGGGATAATCTCCTTTTACTTGAACGGTTGTACGATGCTTTTCACAACTTTAGTATCACCTTCTTTTTAATCAGCAGCAAACTTAAAAATACCATCAAAATATGGAAGGGCTGGCTGAGCATCTTAATTATGACCTGTCATGTATTATTAAAATTATGTGTAATTGAGGAGTAATCCTCAATGGGTAATAGACAGTACTCATCACTTTACCCATGTTAAAGAATATCTTAAAGCTGAATTGGAGCGACATATGGAGGCTGAAGCGGCTGATCATTAGGCCCATCAAAACAATTCTAATGTGATATCAATCATGGAATGATTTGAAAGGCCACGTTGGCCAGCTCTTAAGCATAATTTTAGTTTGCAATTGTCTAATTAAGAAATTAGTGAATTTTACTGACTCTTATTGTCACCACCTTGACAGCATGTATAATGATATGTATGGAGCAATGCACTCTGATACCTATTTTTTGCCAGATAATAGATTTCTTGCGTCTGGACTTGAGAAATCAAGGTCATATAGTAAAGTCCATGAGAAATGAGAACCTAAAACTAAAAAGTGGATCTTCTCACCATTAATCAAAATTTATCATGTCAAAAACCGGTCACTCATGGAACACCACCATCTTTATATAATGCTAGACCTTTTAAGCTGAGATTCAATCAGATCTTTTTAATTGTCACCAGGGTGGCTTTAGTGAACCACCTCTTATATACCTTGATGACCAGGAAACTATTCCAACAGAACCTGAAGTGGATGGTGATGAGGCGCTAGTTAAGCGCGAGGTGCCCATCTTTCTTACCTCCTTAGTGGCCTTGGTGAGTTCGCTCTCTGAATACTCTGGTAACTCCTCCTGTGGAACATTATAAATCCATTTTCTGAAAAGCACCCCTAACACAAGAACGTAGTACTGCTGCTACTCCTAGTAGCACTCCCGTGACATCCTCCACTTGGGACGCTCCAGCGGCCCAAGGGCGTTTTACTCCCATTCTTTGACTTTGTCACCTGGAAAGTTATATATGATAAACACAGGCCCTTCAGCTCTGCCACTATGGGCCTCAACTTTATGTTAACTCTATTAACTTAACAAATTTTAATAAACAGGCGAATGTGAAAATTCTAATAGTCTATAAGATTAGTATGACTAAGCGCATATAATGCTAAGTTAGTAACAGTAATAAACTCGCTGGACTCCAAAAGAAAAGAGTTAACTATGACTTTGCTTCAAAATATTGGCATATCCTACCTCAACGCCAAAAATCTTCTTATCAAGGAGTTAAGTGGGGCATAGAGGATGACCACTCAAGGAACGGAGTATTTTAACATCTGTTTTAACAAGGATGAGATTATTAAAGCCTTCATGGATAATTTTATTTAGAAGCCCATATGTTATCTAGTGCTAGCATTATTAATGTCTTTGAAGCTCATATCATGTTGCGCTATGCCTGCGAGCCCTACAAAGAATTGTAAAAGGGTTATTATTCCAAGTTTATATAAAGAGAAAAGCATTATGCATATGGTGAATTAACTCAATGATGCGCCGTCACTTTTGAGGAGCCCAACAAGTATCATCAGGAGCCTTGCAACATTTTATCTAGAGCTCTTTCCCCAAAAAAGATTACATCCGCCATATGTCACTCATTTGGATATGCCTGTATCAGTCAGATTACCTATCATATTTGCAAAAATTGGGCCACTATGCTAATCATCTTCCAAATTTGAGCTCCAAGTCCTCAGTTCGTACTGTGAACCTTAAGGGATTATGGAGAGTTGAAAAAAAGACAGGGCGGGGTAGAATTGGGACTTTATATGTCCATAATTTTTAACAAAACCCAGGTAATAAGAAATCCTTTAGTGCATCTTCTATGTAAGAAATGATGACAACGCCGCCTATTCTTCCACAGTTCCAGTGATAATTAATGACTGTGTATTGGTGACTATTCACTTTCAGAAATAATGCAAAGCCAAGTTAGCAGAGAAAGTAGTATCAAAAGACGTATGTGTAACAGTTAGATCACCTAGAGCTTCCAATGCCTTCTAGTGAGACCACAAGTTGAGCAGGGTCCTAGTGATTATACCTATAGAGGCCTTGAAAGAGTCTAGCCTTCAGTTATGTGAAGAAGTTCATATTTAATTTGGTCAAGCGAAAAATTATATGTAATAACAATAAATCTTACTGATGCTCATTTGTCTAAGTGTATTTATATTGACATTGCTGTAAATAAGCTCAGAATTTAAAATATCATAGACAGTGAGGCACCAATTGGTATTGTGTCCACTAGACTGACGAAGAAACTTGGGCTTGTCCTGGACTTAGATCATCAGAAAATCTATGTTATCGCTGACCCTGTAACAACCACCTCAAAGGAGCATACCGTGCTTTTCCACTGCACTTAATCTCACTGGTGATCTCCACTTTTGCCATAGTTTCCTTAGTCAAACTTATGACCTTCTTATTTGTAACTATTTTATGAGAACTTATGGAGTCTGTCATGTCCCATGACATGATTTTTGGAGTAATAAAAAGAGCAAAGAGGAGTTGAGCAAAGCCAAATGTATAATGAACAAGAGTCTTAAAACCTTAAATGTTAACTTGACATGTACAAGCCTATGTCAGAAGAGAGTTTTGTAATTTTAATGCCAGAAAATATAAGAGTTGAGGTGACAGAAATTGAAGTTAAATTTATTAAATACTACCCAACGTAATGGCCTGGCAGAGTCTCAAAAAATAGCCCAGCTGAACTGAGGTTCAATATGGCGACAAATACACCGCCTGGCTTCTACTTACCTGTATGGACCCAAGGAGCATGCACTTACTGGGATACACTCTTATGGGCATCTTCATTGAGACCAGTATTCAGGTCAAGGTGTGGGGGTTTCAAGCCCAAATCAAGCTCAAATTGGCCTCTATCATTCTGAGGTCTGAAGTTTTCAGCTTCCAGTGCATCAATGGCGATATAATAACATCCACGTGATTCCATACGTGGAGTTGACCGACCTGGGTTTAAAATGAACAGATCAAACTTTTTATAAGTAAATAAATATTTAGCAAAATAGTAGTTTATTTAGATATGGCCTACCTGGTGAGGGACTCTACAAATGTTGGGAACGCGGAAAGAGAAACCAGAAATAAGATAAAATTACAACAAGAGCATTGTAATAGGGACCACTAGAATGTAAACTGAACCAAAGAGAAAGGTTATTAATCTAATTTAGGTGTAGAAGCCTAGAGATTTTCATATTATTTTTTTGGGATTGAGACCTAAATCACCTTAATTTAATATCAATAAAATATCATATGCCACATTTTAAAGATTTCAGTAGTGGATTGCAAAATTTTCTACTTTTTTTTATATCATAAGAATCGATGAACGAAATTTCATTTTGTTACACTACCACTCACTAAGGGTAAGCCCCTCTAGCTTCCCTAGGCTTAGGCAATGTGAAAGGCAAATCGCCTGAGAGCGACCTTTTTAATGGGAAGCAGGGGAATACCAATCAGAAGTCCAAGAATAGCTGAAAGCATCAAAGCTTCCCTTAGAGGTCGATTGTGGGTGCAAAAGCCCAAATACCAGCAGTCCATTTGGCACCCCTAACCTCCCCCTTCGCCAATGGAGGCCAACAAAATCAATAGGAAAGGTGATAGGGTTAGTTTGATTGGGACAATGATTATCTCCTATCTTGTGAGCTGACAGGATCCACAGCTCACCAAGGAATTTTGAAGTTAAAATAATGTAATGAAAAAGGCTCCCAAGATTATATATTTTAACTTGACATGTACAAACCTATGCCAGAAATAAGTTGCTCAAATTGAACAGCAGAAAAGGTAAGTGTCAAGGTGACTGAAATCAGTTTTTGATTAAATAATATCAGACAACATAATGGCCTAGTGGCGACTTGGAAAATAGACCATATAGGATGAGGTTTGATACAGTGGAAAATACTCCACCTGACATCTAGTCACCTGTATGGACCCAAGGAGCTTGCACTTACTGGTGATACGCTCTTAAAGGCATCTGAATTGGTGACCAGTAATCAGTTCGAGGTGTGGGGGTTTTCCTGCTAAATTGACCTCTTGATCTACCTCTCTCCCTCTGAGGTCTGGTGTTTACAGCTTCCAGCACATCAATGGTGATAGAATAACATCATGTGAATACATATGTGGAATTGGCCAATCTGGGTTTAACTGAACAAATAAAGTAATACTAAGTAATAATTATTTGCGCATTGTTAGGTTATTCAGATTTGGCCTATCTGGTGAGGGAATCATAAATGGTGGGAACGCAGTAAGAGAAAGCCGGAAATAAGGTAGAATTAAACTTGAAAGCATTGGAATAGGGACCACTGTAATATAAACCAAACCAAAGAGTTAAAATTATGAATATAATTTAGGAGTGAAAGCCTAAACAATTCCCATACTGTTCTGGTGGGGGATTGAGACCTAGATTGATATAATTTTATATTGATGAATTTAACATGTTTGCGGTTTTCAATTTAAACTGACAGATTAAAACCAGCATTCTCTTTTTATTCAGGGAAGGTCGACCAGGGGGACAAGCACTTCCAATATAGTGAGAAAACTAATGAAATTCGACGATTAAAGACACCCCAGAGGGTTCAGAGCCCCTCTTGTTGTCTCCAGGATCACCAAGAATAGGACGGTAGGGAGGGGGGTTATGCTGGCTTATTCTTGGATGCAGCATGTTTGAAGGAAAGGATCAACTTTTAGGAACCATATGAGGAACCATGTGTTGATTGTCCTTCTGTTATGGGGGTCATATGTCCAAACAGCCATGCTTGGAAATGTTCCAATATATGGCTGTGGAAGCAATTAATGGCTTCTTGGATTGTTGGCGCTGCTCCTGTGAACGATTCCAGTACCATTGTATGTATCGTCCATAGTGCTATTGCTACATTAGCGCCCTGAGAAATGGATGTATAGGAGAGTCCATGTTTATAGAGAACATGTTCCTTTCTAGGCTGAATAGATGTCCGTTTTCTTGGTGGAAAAGGCGCATGGCCTCTTTCCATACGGCCACTGACGTTGGGCATTGTTCTAAACGGTGGGCTAGGCTTCCATACTGACCACATAATGCACATGAGGTATGAGTGGCATTTGACCGTTCAGCTGTTTGGTATACTCTCCTCATACACCTCCATACATGTGCTCTTATCCTAAGTTGGAGTAGAGGGTAATGTGTGTATCTCCATACTCTTCTTTGGGTCTCCAGGTTGTAGGGTATGTCCATATGGTCCAGGTAATCTATCCTGGCTATGGTATTTAGGATTTTGCTTATTATATTGTCTGTGACTATTTGATCATTATCTCCTGTCTGTGAGTTAATCTTGGGCATCCTCAGTGACTGGTTTGATCATTTATATGAATCCGCCATGTCGCTCTTCTCATGGCTAGGAGTATTCGTTTGAAGTGTGCAGGAGTGCCTTGTGGACCTGCAGCTGTGGGATGAGATGCTAGATACATAATTATTGTGTTTGGTCATTCTGGGTTTCTTAATTGTAGTGCACGTGTGAAGTTATATCTTGCTGTTCTGGTTCAGTGCGTATCTGGAAGATATGGACTAGCCACCTGAGCTATCCAGGATCCCAGTATATGGGTTGCTTGCTCTACGTAATTAGTAAGCCCCATACCTCCATTTCTTCTAGAGCCAAATAGGGCTTCAAGGCGTACAGAGGGGGTGTTGGTTGGACCATAGCCATCCTTGTAATAGAGCGTGGACTGTGTTGAAGAAAGATGGTGAGACAGCGATTGCATGGGCCATGAACCATATGATTGATAGAATCATCGAGTTGGCTACCATGACCCTTCCTGTTAGACCTGTTTGGTGTCCATGTAAGGAGGCAATGCGTTTTTTTATTTTGTCTAATAATTGATTTTCCATCATGAAGTTAGCGTATCCTCCTGCTTCCAACTATACTCCCAAGTGACGAACAGGGCTAGCTTTTGGCTTGGTGATGAATGGAAGTTTTAGCGAGTTCATTGCTAATTTTCGCCTCCTATGTCTGGTCAGGAGTCTTGATGTTGTACTAGCTTGTTGGCCCTGTGTAGATGGCATCCATTGGGTCTGATATTTTCCCAGGAGTATAATTTCCGTTTTCTCAGTGTAAGTGATGCGTTACTTATGGCTGAATAGTCTTGAATTATCTTCTCAATTCTGAAAGTGTCTTGATTGTTGGATATGCCCACCACGCAATCATCAGCAAAGGCCATCATTTTAACTGGTGGTTGGCCCTTGACGTTGATTCCTTTGAGTGGTGTGTTTGTATTTCGGATTAGAGGGTCCAAGCTAAAGTTGTAGAGTAGAGGACTTAAGGGGTCTCCTTATTTTAGTCCTCTCTGTGGGATAACTGGGTGTTAAGAAGCCTGCTCCCCGCACAGATATGGTTGCAGACTCTGTTAACAACATTACCCAGTTTATGAATCTATTTTAAAGCTTGAATTTTTGAAGGCAGGCTCTAAGATAAGTCCAGTTCACCCTTTCATATGCCTTTTGTTGGTCTAAAAAGACAAGTGCTTCAGAGGTTTTGGACTGGCAAGCATTTGCAACTGTGTGGATGTTATCCCATATGGATCTTCATGGGAAAAATCCATATTGTGATGGGGATATTGCATCAGTTGCAGCTTCTCCTAGTAGTTTAGCCATAATTTTTGTGAAAACTTTTGTATCTGTATTGGTTAGGGAAATTGGGCGTCAGTTGAATAGGTCTAATCTGTCTCCTTACTTGAATAATGTGACCGTGTATACTTCTTTGCCTCCAGGTAGGAGGCATGTTTCCATAATACACTTGTTCATTGAAGCTAGAAGAATGTTAGAGATGTTAGTAAAATATTTTTTATAAAATTCATAGGGAATCCCATCAGGTCCAGGGCATTTCCCTCTTGGTGCACCGCGTACTAATTACCATAATTCCTCGCGCAATATTAAGTTAATTAAATTGTTATTTTGAAACGCGGTGTCAATATGTGCACTTCTAAGGAATTTTTCAATTTTTTCTGTTTTGACAGGCTCAGATTTATATAATTTTGTGTAAAACCTGTGTACTTCGGTCATGACTTCTTTGGGTGTTTCTGCTATGGATTTACCCAGTCAATGGACCTGTGTACAAGTTATCATTTTTTTCTGGCGTGGAATCATTGGAAAAAATAGCTCGAGAAAGTTTCTTTATCTCTTATGTTTTTGCCTTTATATTGAACTCCAACTTGGTGTTGATGTTAAGGACCAGGGTGTTTAGCTGAGCAGAAACCTCTGCCCATTTAAGACCCCATCTGTGGCTGTATCCCATTCTTGGTACGTTGTTTTCTAGATGGTCAATTTCAGCCAATGTGTGTTTGATTATTGGCTGAAACTGCCCTGTGTCTTCTAGATGATGTATGTTTAATTTGTTGGGTTGTTGATTTTTTGAAGTTTTCTCATGAGGTTAGTGGTTCTGAGCAAAAGGGTATTTGAAAATCTTGATTTGAGGATATTTCCTCCCTTCAGGATTGAAATTCCGAGTCAGCTAAACTTTCTAGGCATATTCTGCACCATCTGGGTGCTTGGGTACTTGGTTACGCTGGTTTGTAGGACACTGAAATAAGCCAATGGTCAGAGAATTTGATTTTTCCAGTTTTAAATTTTTGAATTTGGTGACAGAAAATTATTGGTGCGAGTATTAGGTCTATCCTCAACATAGAGACAAGTGTACCATTGCGTAAATGTGGGCGTGTCATGTTTTGTAGCAGGGATTGCCTTTTTGGCAGTGGATCATATAGTCCCAGGGTGGCCTTTAGTACTCGAAGTTCCACTTGCCCTTGTGGTATCTCCATTGTGTACAGCCATCATTCCATTTCTGGGTTAATCCAGCAGTTCATGTCTCCCATGACAAAAGTGTTTGTTGGTAGATTTAGTTGTTTTAAGGCTGTGAGAAATTCTCTTCAGTCCTGTGCACCATTTGGGGCATACACACTGGCAACTGTGTGCACTTCGGTGTGCCATGAGAATGTTACAGTGAGTACGCGGCTGTCCAGGAACAAATTATTATTATTAAATTTAAAGCTTTGGTTTGCGTGTACTATCACCCCACAGTGGAGTGACCAAAATGATATTTTTGGAGGAGCATTTTTTCCCATGCCTCCTCCTCTCCCTGTGGACAGTGGGTTTCCTGCACTGCTAGGATATCCACAGGTGGGTTTTGTAAGAGACTCAACTTCTTGGCCTGGGATGTTAAGTCCTTGAGTCCCGCTATGTTCAGCATCCCTATCTCTACTGAGACGCCCAATGCGCCTCAGGAGCTGTTAGCAGGGCTCCCCGGCCCTACTCCCTCGCTCACATTACTCTCCAATGCACCTCTGCTGTGGAGAGCATAATCATGAGCAGTAGTTGGGGTGTATTCTGCCCCTTTACATTGCCGCTGTTTTTGCTCCTCTCTTGGCTTTGCTTGGTTTTAATTTATCATTGCAGTGCACTTGTGTGCTTTTATTGGCCGCATTATTTTCTTGCGCATTCCATTGTTTATTTTCCTTCCCAATTGGGTTAACTTCCACATTTTCTGGGGGTGCACTGAACCCCAATTTTGCTGCATTCATTTCTGAATCAGGTTCTGCCAAATTTGAATAGTCAGTTTGGGTGTATGGTTTTCCACGGGATCTGATTAGTTCATGGACTCAAATTCCTCCATGTCTTCCTGGATCTGCTCCGGTGATATGGTTGATTATGCCGAGGCCTTTGCCTTAGCCGCGGCCAGCTTGTGAGCTTGTTTGGCCATTTTTTATTCTTTTCAGGGAAATAGGATCAATTATTTTATATTGTCTGTGTTCTCCCCAGTTGAAGGCTTGTGTAGTATCTGTAATTTTGCCATACTCTGAGTCATCTTCGCCCATTTCCTCCTCACAGAATTCCATTTCTCTCAGGCCTTCTTTGATGGGGCAAGCATGAATCTTGTGCCCAAAGGCCTGGCAGTGGTTGCAAATGGGGGGGGTGCGCTTTCCACTGTTGTAAGGAACAGCTGGGATTTTTCCCATCAATTGTGAAGGATGCAATGTGGGGGACTTTTGTAATATCCTCTACTACATCCTGGTTTGGTGAAATTATTGCTATTTCCTTCCCCATGCTAAGGGTCTGCATCAGCTGGAATCATTGCATTTCAAATTGTTTAATTTCTCTGTAGGCTTTCAAGCCTTCTTGGAGATGTTTTTCAACTACTGAGCGCGCTAGTGTAGTTGGAAGATAGTCAAAAATGATAAAGATGTCTTTGGATTCTGTCCAACGGGTGCATTTGGTTGGGACCAATTGCTGTCCATTGGGAAGATTGAGTACTACTCTGACCTTCGCTGTATCATTTGCTTCTTCCACGGCTTTGAACCCAAGGTCTACCCAACCTCTGCGGATATTATGGGTTGTAAGGTACACTGCATGTGGGAAAAATTTTTGTTAGGCTTCGCCAAACTTTTCCCACATTGTTGGTGTTTCTACGCCCATGAAATCTTGTATCCCATGTTCCACCAATGACAGTGGTTGCGATTGGGATACTTCCAAATAGCTGCAATATTTTACTAAGAAATTGATGAAACCTGCGGGATTTGAAACCTCAAGTTTTTTATTTTTGCTTAGATTTTTGTTTGTACCTGTGCGCTTGGTACCTTTGGGCGGTGCAGGTCTGGGTCTGCTGCCCTTTACCACGTTCACCCAGCTCTTTACCTTATTGTTCATACTTATCTCACCTGGTGTTGATTATCAAATTACGCTGTTTGAATTGAATTAAAATTACTAAAAGTGATAGTAATCGGAAAGAAAAAGTTTAAAACCAGCATTCTCACTGTCTTGATTTAATAGTAATCAATGAACAAAACCTTTTTTGCTATAAAAAAGGGTCAAGTTGGCCGCCCTCCCTGACCTCAGGTACACCATGGATAAACGCTGGGTAAGCCCAAGCAGGCTCAATTGAATCCTCAGAAGTTGTGTGATGGGGCTCAAGATGTTAAAACTATTTTACCAAAAATCACCAATTACAATATAATAGATGATGGGTCATTAAATTTGCGTTTTAAACTAGGACTAGTCGTGTTTCCAAACTAAATATTACCAAAAATGGTAAAATGCAGCTGGTGGTGAAAAACTCGAGCTCAAAAGTACCAAGGTATAGAACTACCAGGGATGGTAGAATTGTATTATTTGCTAGAACTTGTTTACATGTCACATCAAATCAATTAATATCATGGGCCAACTTTCCCATAAATTTGCGTTTTTAACTTATTAGTCTGTTGTTCATCTCAAATATTTTGAATAAAGGCAATTTTGTATTCTAATTATAAAATGCTACCTTTTGCTAGCCTCAGGGGTTACCTCATCATGTATGTTGTCTGGGTTTACTTGAAAGCTATGAAGGAGTTGTCACCTTATAGTGTTTCTTTAAGCTATGTTTATTAGCTTAACTTTGGAGAGTTAAAGACATTCTCCTTACAGAGTCAAAGAAAATTTGAATAACATACTTTGGAATTACTGGGAAAAACTCTTCCGTTTCTTGCAAGCATAAAATTAGTCTAACGCCTTAAAATCAGGATATGCCAACCTCATATTCAAGTATGGTATAGTGCCATTTGGTTAACAGAGACTACTGGCAATATCCAGCATTTAACTAGACAGATTTTAAAATCTAAGAGTATTCTGTTATGCACTAATTGTAACCCAACCATTCCAGTAGCCATTTAAACATTGTGGAGACTAAAAATAAATATATTATTTCCCAGAGATTCCACAGCAAGATAGTAACCCCATTTGACCAATCAAACTTATTATGTCATTGCACCCAGGTTTACTCTTCCAGACCATGGCATAATCCAGGTGATTTTAGTCAACCTGTATCCTTATTCTGTTCAGATTAAGTGACATCAAATGTCACTTTTGTTCATGTTTAGCCCATTAAGGAGGTATCAAGTGTTCATGATGCTAGTAATATGGATGAGATCTGGCTCAAGGGCAATGAGTGACAATTTGAATGTTCCTTGGTACATTGAAACGCCTTTCTGGGTTATCTAAAAAAGGAGAAGGACTAAACTCTAGCCTTGTTTAAAAAGTTCAGCGTTAATTTATTGTTAAGGATGATTATGATTTGGGTTGTGCACATGACGTGGTACACAAAATTGATACTGGTAATCATCCACTAACCTGCCACCAATTTATAAGACGCCCAAAGGGGGCGGATGAGGTGTCAGCAACAAAAACAATCAACTCATGCAATAGGGGATGTAAGTGCCCTTCAAGAGTCCTTAGGCCTCCCCAGTGTTGGTTATCAAAGTGAAAGTTGTATTGAATTGAGTGTTTATAGACTATCAAAAGCTCAACAATATTACCAAAAGAGATTTTACACTTTACTCCTAAATCACAATGCCTAGACCGCTTAGGTGGCGCAAAATATTTCCCATGGATTTAATCTTTAGATATTGGCAGATTGAGCTGCTAAAGGAGGAACAGGAAAAAGGGGCTATGACTACCTCCAAGGGTCTATACCAACCCACTAGGATACAGCAAGGGCTGTATAACGCCCTGGCAACATTTCAGCTTGCTATGGATAACATTTTAGGGGATATAAAAAACTCCTGCATGTTAGTGTATTTGGACAATAAGAAATGTTTCTACCATAGCATTTAAGAAGCATTAGCAGAAAAAAGAGAAAGATTTCCGCTGACTGGCCATAGATGATTTAAAAACCAAACTATATTTGAGCAATCTTTTTTAAACAATTTGATTATTTGGGGTTTGTCATTGATAAAAAGAAAGTATGATCTAAGCTTGCTAAGGTTTAGGCTATCAAAAAATGCCATAGCCAACTAGTAAGCAAGATATTCAGGTATTCCTTGGGGTAGTTAGCTACTATCGCTTGTGTAGGGAACTTTATTAAAATAGGTGACTCCTTATTTTATTTTCTCAAAAATGGGTATAGTTTGAGTGGACGAAAATCTGCCAATTTTTATTTCAACAAGTTATGACTTTTCCTAACCCAAGCGCCAGTACTTATGTACCCAAACCTTTATAAACCATTCGTTATCTGTATGTAACTTCCCTTACTGCTATATGAACAGTGTTATCCCACTTAAATTCTGAAGTAGTAGACCATCCCGTGGCTTACTGCAGCTGGACGATGGATGTGTATGAATAGAATTATACTGATATAGAGAAAAGTATTTTTCCTTTCATTTATGCATGTAAACTGTTTTGGGTTTTCTTCCACAGGGTACATTTTGGCATTATAACTGATCTTGCCTCTCTGTAATGGCTACAAAATCTTAAGGAACCCAAAGGGCGGCTATTGGGATTTGAGTTTACAAGCCTACAACATTAAAATTCAGCACTGCTCTAGCTTTGGCATCAGAACGCTGATGGTCTCCATATCTGCCTACTGTAGCTTAATGGCTTATCCCACAGATGATCTGTTTGAAAAGATGATGACTTACACTATGGAAACAAACCTTAAGAGGTTCAACGCATTTTTAAAATATGATGCATAATATTTTTATAAAGAACGGGAAATTATACAAGGTTTTTGATAATTTTTTTCTTTCCTAGGCCCTTTGGGAAGATTGACTAGATTATTGCCACCCTTAAGGCAACATAGCACAATTGATATAAGAAACGCCTGGACAATTACAACCCATTATTATTGGGATTACATGTCTTTTGATATTCATGAGAATCTCTGAATCTTTCATGAATGTCAAGATGAAGCATACTATCAGAAAGATACTTCCTACCAATTGTTTAACCCCATTTTTTCCTGGAACACCATCTCTATTGACATTGTGGGCCCTTGCTCAGTACTTGTATGCATTTTAGTTATATAATTGTAGCCATTGATCGCCTTACCAAGTGGGTGGAGGCCACTAATGTTCAGAGGCTTGAGGGACCACAACTACGGCTAAGTCTATCTTTGAAACTAATATATATAGGCACAAATGTCCAAGTATCTGTTGACGGCCAATGAGATTTTCTATAGTTCAAATTATTGCTAAGCTTAATTAATTGATGTGTATAAGAGGTATTATTTACTCCCTATCACCCTAAGACCAATGGCACCGTCAAAAGAGTGAAGTTACCCTCATTGGGAATCACATAAGTTAGCTAAAGGTAAAGCGTCCAGTTGAAACCTTTTCCAGAATTCTGCAATTTTACCATGTAACATTGAGTATCTCTCAGCCATGAACATTATCAAATTGCCTTACTTCATAGGAAGCATCCCGCTTTATAGCTGCTTTTATAAAAGTGTATAGGAATAAAGTATGAGGACTAGAAAATACCTTGATAAGCTAACTCAGACATTAATTCAGAAACAAAGTTCTACCTATTTCAACGTGCTTGCTCAGAAAGTCAGGGCTAAAAGCGTGATAATAAAGATTTCCAGACTTTACCTACCTTCAGCGTAGGGAAATTGGTCTGTATTATGACAACCATGTCTTTTGGAAGTACTAACAAACTAGAGCGTATCTTTGGTAAAGCCATTTTGAGATCATAGAGAAGAAATATACATATGTTTGCACTCCAAATGATCCCATCAAAACTGCCAAATCGATTGTGTGCATGCAAAGTTTCTTAAGCAGTACTATCAGCCCTCTGGCTTTTAGCCATGGGCCCACAATAGCTCATTGGACCCCCTCTCATTGTTGTTCTTGATTTTTGGTTAAGTGGATAAAAGTAGAAATTTAGTTTACCATTTATCTAGTTATATAGTATTTATTTAAAGTTATAATTTAACTAGTGTCAGATTCTAGTGGTTGAACCAAAAATAAACCCTTTGACAACCAACAGTTCGGGCTGATTATTCTCCTTATGCTCAAAATAATACTCTAGTTCTCACCTTAAAGACTAATGCAACTACAAAGCTTGAACCAATTATATCAACATCAAATTGATACAAATATTCTATTAAAAACTTGAGCCAAATACACTTGAAATTCAGGCCAATTGTTGCTGCACCAAAGCTCAGCAATTAGTCGTGATGAATTGGGACCAATCTTATTAATTAGCATAAGAAATTGTTTTGGGATCAACCCTAAGATAACGTCCACCAATCCCATGGACAGAGACGTTAACGTAATCAATTTCCCGCCCTAGGGCAAAATTTGCATGTCAATTTTTGTTATTGGCACAATAGCACTTGCACATGGACCACCCAGATGAAGTACCTAGTGTTATCAAGAGAGGCCTGCTGACGTCCCTATTAGGGGTACGTCATCTACTTAAATCGATGCAGAAATTTCACAGAAGATGTATTTCATTAGCAGTATGACAAAATTCAAATAAAGAAGATCATAGGACAATTTTGAATGTTATTATTACGATTTTTGTCCCTGAAATCTTCCCAATTTTAAGAGTTTTTTGTCACCAATAAACATAGCAATAGGTCTCAGTTGTATCAGTTCAAGGGCTAAACTGAGGTGGAAAATAATCTGTTGAAATTGTGTGCTCAAATGTGGCCAGGAGATGCCCTAGAGGTATATATACCGGCGCTTAGCCTAGTGAATGATTATCAAATAAATATCATCTAATAAAGATATTTTATATATCTCATTCCTAGTTTTTTAACAGAATCTTTTCTTTGGAGAAGTGTCAAAAATCTTGAAGTGTCAAATATTGTTGGGAATTTTGCCCATATTTACACCCAACTAGATTACCAGGGGTTGCTAGGGGATAATTCTCTATAGCTAAGTGAATTGTATCAGTTGACCCTGATTTTGGGGTAACAATGTTTGGGGATTTTAGGTTATTCACCTGGGTCAGATACATCAGGGATCAATCTGGACTAATGCTTAATATCTCATCAGGCAGAGTTGCCAATGAAATAGGGGCATCTGATAGTTGATCAGTGATTAACTATCAGGTGTACTGATTGGGATCAGTTGGGTTTCATCACCAACCAATTGGGAATTTAAGGATCAAGTTGTGAGGCGAGTGATGCCACCTGCAACTAGTGAATCAATAATTTGGTTTGCGACCTGCCTTAATGGGTAACAAGTCCCATTACCTAAGCAGGTCACTCACCAAATATGGTTGATTCACTGAGATCAATAGGAAAACGTTAGGGACACGTTTTCCAACTCTTTCCATTTTAGGTCTCTTGGATGTCCAATGACGGAATCCTAACCAGGATGGGGAAGACCTTCGCTGATGAGACAAGGATGGGTAATTCAATTGCAATGGCTGCTGTTTCATAAAGGATTTACCAACTGAGGGTTGGGCGCCGAATTCCCACTATAAAATCCCCTAAGAATTCACTAATAAAATATACATAGAAAACACTAAATATCAGAGTATTATTAAGATATACTTTACCAGAATCCATTTTGAGTTCTATTCTTTCTCAAGAAAAATATTGCTAGGTGCTTTAATTGGGAGACTCTTTATATTAAAGAGTAAAGATCTGAGCATGGATCCAGAGAAGAGAAGATGAACTGAATTGGCGGTTGTGCTGACTGTGTTTCACTAGAGAGAAACTATAAATGAGGATCTGAACATGGATCAAGTTAGGTGGTAGAAGGGAACAAATCCCTATTGAGGACATCCTGAGTATTTTGAGAGGAATACTGGTCAAGCGTTGAACCCAATACTAGTACTTTATTCAGCTATGGATAATAGTCTCCATACTATTATAAAAAAATATATTTTTACTATCAGACAACACGGAAAGGTCTGATGATCAAACTGTGCAGTTAGTTAATTTAGGGGTTATCAGCCAAGAATAATCAAAGCCCTATAAAATTTAACAATTTGTGCTCACTACAGGGGTGTAGTTGAGTAGAAGATACTAGGATGTGATTTAATATAAGGACAATGTAAGAAATCTCTGGACAGAGTTAGCAACCATTAAACAGAACGCCCTGAACTCAGCAGATCATTGAGAATTCTCTGCTTTGGAGGAGAGAGTCACCAAGATTAAGGTAGGGGTTTCGAGAATGTCTTGAGTTTCAGAAATGAGATACTTGGAAAAGTAATGTCATTGAAGAAAAAGACGGGGACTTAGTTTGAGAAGTCTTATTTATGAAAACGGAGTGTGAAGCAGATCACATTTATTTAAGACCATTCAGCACAGATATAAAGCTGCTGATTAACCAGGTTGGGGAGTTGAAGACTCACAAATGTGAATGTGAGCCATATGTGGCAATTGACGCCAAAGAAAAACTCCACAGACTCCAGTGGGAAAGACAACTACCCCAAGAAATATGTCACCCTCTTTCACAGCTATTTCAAAAATGACTCCCAAAATTACTCCTCAAGTGAGCCAAACAGCTGAACCAAGAGAGGTGGCTAAAGAAACCTCGGAGGATATAAAGCAACACTGAAATTGCTGACTTTCCATCAGGATAACGCCCCTGCGTTTTTCTGATTATTTGATATGACAATGTATGGATACGGCAACTGTCAAATAACTTTGACAGTGATGAATTGCCTGGATACTGATTGTCAAAACCTAGTGTTGCCCCATCTAGAGGGGGACAGCTGGTCGTATGCAGAGGCCAAGGTGGTCATTATAAAGGAATTTGGAAGCCCCACATGCATGTTGAAGCGCAAGCAAGAATTTATAAACTTTCAATTCCATAAAGATGAATTCTTATCAAGCTTCACCACTTGTTTCTACCAGGAATTGCAAATCTTAGTTGGAGTGAAACTTCTGGATGATTTTAATCCCAAATTGAACTATAAGCAGCCCTTCAGCCCTTCTGCAATTTGCATCAATTGATGTCTTCCATGTTCACAATGGAGATTACCACCTCCCAGACAGTGGACAATTTGAAAATATTTGGAGCTACCTTCAATGCCCCGAATAGAAGTTTCGAATTGAATCCAGTATAAATTAAAATCTTATGAAGGGGAGCGAGAATGCTAAGGAGATGAATAACCAAACTGTACCTGGAAATAAGCCCAAAGACTATTAAACAGATCAATAAGTAGGAGAAGTGTGTTACCAGTGCGGAGGAAAATGACATTTTGCTGTGCGCAGCAAGAAACCCAAGGATCAGATTAACGTGGTCCAAGTGAAAGAGTCTGAACCCACAAAGGAGCCAGGAAATGGGCCTGCGGCTTATACAGGGAACAGTCTAGAGCTTTTAGAAAAACCTGTTCCTCCAAGTATTATGCATGATGAAATTGACATCAGTGATCTGTTTGTGGATGAAGACGCGCAGGATCAGCTGTATCAAGTAGTCAATTTGGATGTGAACGTGGTAACAAGATCCATGACGAAGGTGATTGACCCCAAGATAATTAAGGAAGTTGCTCGGCCATATGCACAACAACTGGCAGACAAGATTCAAGCTGCAGATAATCCAGAAGAATTGACCAAAGTCAGATTAGATGAGGTAAACATGTCAATCCCCCTCAGTGCAATCAAGCGACATTTCACTGATTTATTAGTGAAAATAATTCATACCCTTGATTTGGCTAATAATGCCACTATACAATCAGTAAATATTATTTATAATACTCCAAGTGTACATATATAGATATACTATTGAATCGAGTATGGGTGAGGGTGATTGTTGATAGTGGAGCACCCAATAATATTGTTTCAACTAAGCTGGGAAAAGGATGGCTTATTGCCAAATTAGAATACAAGAAAGAATATAGGACAGCTGGGCCAAATACCACCATCTCAAGTGGAGCTTATAGTGCTCTACCACTTCAATTTAGATCCTTGTTAGTATCTGCTCCATCAATAGTTTTGTCCAATTAAAACTACAATATTCTGATTGATACGAAACTTCTACAAATCACAGAGTTAAATGTAACTTTGGAGGATAATACATTGACCATATTGGGTCAGACATTACCATTAGTCTATCAGAAGGATGGGGACGCCCACTGATTAGGAGAAATAACTTTATCAACTTGATATACAATGATGTCTTTGTCCTGAATCAATACCAAGTAGTTGGCCAGAAGTGACAATAAATGTAAACAGAAATCCTAGAAAATTGGGGAATTCCACTGAGGATCAAGAATGCGAGAATCATACCACCAGGATCACAAATAGTAGTTGACACGGGGTTGACATTAGAGATACTAGAGCTGCTGTATGGCGAAATCAGAAGCCCCTGGAGGAAGTCAAGATTAGAGCCTTAGGTAGCTCCTGGAATAATTATGATGGGTCATGGGAAAATTCGAGTTCTCCTGGAAAATATAAGTGAAAAACTGATGAAAATTGAGATGAATCAGATTGTCATGTTTGTTAACCTAATCCTGATGGCTGAATTGAGGAAATTACACGATTTTGGGACCCTTGATGAAATGAGATTAGTGGCCAGGGTAACTGAGAGTATCAATCTATTGGTTGATTGAGAGCAACTCGCTGATCTGATGGAAAGACAGCAGGAGGAGGCGCTCAAATTGTTTGACAAGTTTCAGGAATTATTCACCCAGGATGATCATGATTTGGGATGCACGAGAGATATGATCCACAAGGTCAATACTGGGGAAAATTTGCTGATTAAGATGAGACCAATTTGATGGTCAAAGGTAGCTGAAGCTTTAGTAGAGGAAGAAATCAGCAAACTAGTGAAGCGTGGGCTTCTAGTTCCATCGTCAAGTCCCTGGGTGAGCCCAATTGTCATTGTGAAGAAGAAGGATGGCTCTGATTGGGTGGTGATCAATTATCAGAAGCTGAACAAGATTATGAAGAAGGATTTATATCCACTACCAAGAATCAATGATGCGCTAGATCAATTGGGAGAAGTTAGGTATTTCTCTGCGATGGACAAAATATTGGGATATTGGCAAAAAATTTGCATAGAAAAGACCAAGAGAAATGCACGATTATCACCGCGCAGGGGCTTTATCAACTGACGAGGATGCCCCAGGGTCTGTGCAATGCGCCTGCGACGTTTCAGAGGCCATAGATGCCATACTAAATGACTTTAAGATGCCATGCGACCTGGTGTACATGGACGATATAACATGTGTTAAATAGGACTTTTACTGACCATTTGCACCACTTGGAGTAAGTGTTTAAGAGACTATCCGCAGCCAACCTGAAGATTAAGCTGATAAAGTGCCACTTCTTCAAGAAAGAATTAGAATATCTGGGAAAAATAATCACCTCTTGTGGACTGCAGCCGCAAGCCCAGAAGATCAAAGCCATGGAGCAAATGGCTGTTCCAAAGAGTGTATGAGATATCCAGGTGTTTCCTGGAATGGTCAGATACTATAGAAGATTCATTTGGTATTTTGCAATAATCACTGAGCCCCTCTTCCATTTTTTAAAAAATATGAAGAAAGGATTTGTTTGGAATGAAGAAGCCCAGAAATACTTTGATGGGTTACGCCAGTACTTAATAGAATCTCCAATTTTGAAATATCCAAATTTCAATCGAGAAACTATAATAAAAACCAATGCTTTGTTGACGGCGATTGGCGCCATATTGAGCCAAGTAGTTGAACTTAGGGACAAACATCCGGTGGTATATGTGAGCTGGACACTCTCAGCCGCTGATATGGAATTACACTGTAACTGAGCGTGAATGCCTTACAGTCATTTACACCTTTAAACATTTTCAGTTGTATATCCATGGAACGCAATTCAAAGTGGTGTTGGACCACTCCTCATTGCATTGGCTGCACAATTTATGAGAACCAGAAGGATGACTGGCCCAATGGGCACTAAAGTTACAGGCTTACAATTATGAGATAGTTTACCAAAATGCGCTTCTCATAAGACTGCAAATGGCTTATCACGGTTACCAATGGTCCAGTTGGTATACCAGCAGGCGGAAGAGCTATTCCAGAGTTTGGTCGACAACAAAATTGGGAATGAGCCCCAAGAAATCCAAGTTGCGCTTCAAAAAGTGATAGAAAACACCAAGACCATAGATGGACAAGTTTTCAAGATGATCAATAGGAAGCAATTACTATTACCAAAGCTGTCAGAACGAGCGGCTATTTTTCAGGACACTCATAAGGTTGTCAGGCATGAAAACCTGAGAAAAATGACCAATCATATTCACCAGTACTACTACTGGGAGTTCATTAACTACAATGTTGCGGACTATCTAGCTTGCTGTGTGGAGTGCCAGTTGCACAAGCCACATAATAATTTGACTGGATACTGACTGGTCTGCCCTGGATTTGCTTGTCATATGGTGTCCATCAATATGATGGGACCGCTGACAATGAGCACAGGGGGAGTCAAGTACAACATAGTTGCAATTTATCTTCTGACAAGATGGGTCGAGATGAAGGCCCTGACGAAAGTAGATGCTACCAGAACTGCAAAGTTCATCCTAGATCAAGTAGTATACTGACATGGATGCCCGCTGGTCCTGCTGAGCAACAATAGAACAAATTTCACATCTCATGTGAACCTGAGATTGAATGAGATAATGGGGATCCAAAGAGTTGTGTCAGTACCTTACTGGCTGGAGATGAATGGACTGGTAGAATGGGTCAATGGAACGCTGGCCGCGACGCTGAGGAAGCTAGTCACAGGGAGAACTTCTGCGTGGGGAATGTACCTGAGTTTAGTGATTTTCTCCTACAATAACAGTCATCATACAGTGATGGGGAAAACGCCGTTTGAGTTGCTATATGGAAGGAAGGCTGAGTAGCCGCCAATTTTATATTTGGTTGTGGAACCAACATTGGGGATGAGTGCCAAACAGTACCTGAACAGATTGACGAATATCCTAATTGAAATGCATTTGCGTTTATTCAATATGACTTTAAAGAAAAGGACTAAGGCAAAAATGACAGATAATAAGAGCCAACTGGCCTTACCAGAATACTAGATAGGTGAAGAGTTGCCTATTGTGATATGCATGGTTTCAGGAGAAGAAACAAGTTGGATGCATTGTGGTCAGGTCCGTTCAAGATTATTTCCAAGATGGTGATGGACGCCTACTCCATCAAGAATCTCTTGGATGAAAGGATAGTAAATTGAGTCCATGCTAAGTATTTTAAGCAATGGATCAGTGAGAAAATAATGAAAAAAGAATAACAAAGGACTGCTGAACCATTGAGCTGATCATGGCCCAATTATTTGGTTAAGTTAAAAAAGGACACTGAACCAAACTAGATGTTAAGTCTTAAAAAGTAAGACCTCTGAACCATAAAAAACTGATAGGTCTAACTATACCCAGGAACCAGTTTGGGGAATAAAATATAAAGATAACCGCAAACCTGAAAAAAGGTCAAGTCCCATAGAAAAAAAGATGAAATAATAAAAGATTGATAAAAATATGGAAAAAAGAGATTATTAAAAAACGCATAGAAAAATGATATATTTTTATAATTTTTATTTTTTTATTGGTTATCCTCAATTCAGGGATGATTTCGCCTATGTCACCTCTTGGGGGAGGGAGGATGGATCGCAGTAGGAGTAAATAACCCATCAAAATCTATGTGATATTGGACACTTGTGAGGACTAGACCTACTCAAAACCAATTTTGGTGAGTGGATGTGGATCTCTGCAAGAAAGTGACTAGGGGAAGAGAAATGGAAATGTTAGAAGATGCTAAACGTGAAGCCCCTGATTGGGGAGGGAAGCAACAGAACAAGAAGAGGCAGTCAGCAAATACCCCACGTAATCCTGATATGGCACCAGAGCTGGAAGATTGGTCTTGAGCCCTTGCTGATGGGCTTCGTCAAGAACACTAGACATATGGGCTGGCATCAAGCAAGGGATACTAGGCAGGGTTTCCAAATCATGCCCCCTATTAAAGCCATCAGTGGAAGATACTGATGGGATGCGCCAGAAATAAGATAGTCATGCAAGGAGAAAATGGCATCATGCAGATGACGACTATGAGCTTCTTGGAAGCTGAAGCAGAGTGAGCGATGGAAGCCAGGAGAGGCTGGAAGCTTAGTGGCCCAACTTCAAAGAACTTGGCTAGCAAAGTGAAGAGCATAGTCTGCAACATCTCGATCTAGGATTTTTCAAAATTGGAAGAGTTCAGAGCTATGGAAAAAAGCTTCAGTTACTTGAGCCCTTAATTCTTCATAAGGAAGTTTAGAATGTACGCTGTTTCTGATGGCTAGTTTGGTGGCTAAAACAGATGTCTTGTAATATTGACCAAGTTGGAAGAGGAACTCCAGAAGAAAGTCCAATCCAATGAGGAACAAATGATTGAGAGTGGAGGGCATTGCTTCCAGGAGGTTTGACAATGATGGTAGGAGAATCTGCAAATGGAGCTGAATCCAGGAGAGTTTCAAAATCTAACCCAGGAATCAACGACAGAGGAAAAATTGGTTGTAAGTCAATCAAGAAAATTACTAACCTGGTTTTGCAAGGGTTGCTTACCATTTCTGGTAATTCCATGGAAAGACTGGCTACAGGTACTTGACTGGTAGTATGAGTCCTGGAAGGACCATAGAAGAGGTTCTGGTGCACAGATTGACTCATCAGCTGGAAAAGCTGAAGGTCTTAATTAGACATGCTATTATGCAGTTGTTGGTACTGAGACTCAGAATTCAACATATGATCTGGATGAAAGGGGGATGCCAGACTTATATGATAGTTAACATTATGCACTCTGAAATCAATTAAGCTTTTAATTTTGGAGAAATTAATCTAAAAACTAATGGGATAAGCTCTTCAGAGAAGAATTAATAATGATATGAGCCAAGAGGTTATTATGAGAAAATAACAAGGGCAAATATAAATGAGCATTCTTAATTGCGCCATGAAACAAACATCAACGGCAAGCTTCTTCTATTGGGACAAGGAGAAAATCAGGAAATTGAGGACACCAGACCAAGGATTCCCAATAGGACAGCAGGTCATATGCCATGACAGGGGGAAAACCAAATACTGGGATTAATATCATCATTAGTAAATTGATTATCCTGGCATGACAGAAGGTCATGGGAACTGCACTCTAAGTAGGCGGTAGCAAGGAGGAGGAGGAAAAGAGCCGCATGCCAAAGATCATCATGAGCAGCGTTGAGTACTGATTGATTATACTATACTTGAACAAATGAAGTATCTGACTGAGTGTCCAAAGTGGTGTTCTCCTGCCCCAATCCTTATCTTGATGGAAATCTAGGAAAGAGGGGAAATGTGTTGGGACTCTTGCCCATATTCCCAGCCAACTAGATTACCAGGGTCATAGGGGATAATTCCCTATAGCGAAGTGAGTTAGATATAAGTTGACTCTGATTTTGGGGTAACAATGTTTGAGGGATTTAAGGTTAGTTGCCTGGGTCATATCCATCAGGGATCGATCTGGATGAATGCTTAAGATCTCGTCAGGAAGAGTTGCCAACAAAATAGGGGCATCTGATAGTTGATCAATGATTAACTATCAGGTGTACCAATTTTGATCAGCCAGGTTTAAGAACCGACTGATTGGGAATTTTTAATGAGTTGCAAGGCGAGTGATGCCACCTGCAACTAGCAAATCGATTGGTTGGAGAAGTGACTTAACATAATGGGTAAAAAGTCTCATTATCTAAGCAGTTCACTCACCAAACATGGTTAATTCACAGGGATCAAGAGGAAAACGTTAGGGACACGTTTTCCAACTCTTTCTATTTTAGGTCTCAAGGATATCCAATGATAGAATCCTAGCCAGGATGGGAAAGACCATCACTGATGAGATGAGGATGGGTAATTCAACAGCAACGGCTGCCATTTCACTGAGGAGGGGCCAACCAAGGGTTGGGCGCCAAATTTTCACTAGAAATTCCTAAGAATTCACTAATAGAATATACTTAGAAAATACTGTTTATCAGAGTATCAATATTATATATTTTACCAGAATCCATTTTGAGTTCTATTTTTTCTCAAAAAAATTATTGCTGTGTGCTTTAATTTGGATACTCTTTAGATTAAAGAGTTAAGATCTGAGAATGGATCCTGAGAAGAGAAGATGAACTGTTTTTGGGTTTGCTGCCAACTGTGTGTCACCAGAGAGAAACCATAAACGAGGATCTGAACATGGATCAAGTTAGGTGGTAGAAGGGAAAAAATGCTATTGAGGACATCCTGAGTATTTTGAGAGAAAATACTGGTCAAGCGTTGAACCCAATACTGGTACTTTATTCAACTATGGATAATAGTCTCCATACTATTATCAAACAAATATATCTTACTATCAGACAACATGGAGAATTGTCTGATGATAAACCTGTGCAGTTAATTAATTTAGGGGTTACAGCCAAGAAAAAAATACTATAAATTTTAACAAATACCCAGCTTGTAAATCTACCTGCCTCAGAAGAAGTTCCCAATTATGAAGGGAAAATTAAGCCCAGAATTGGCCAGAAGAGTTGGGGCTATTTGAATATGCCAAGTGTTTCTGAACGGTGAAAATACTGTAAGCCACTGGCAGTATTGAGGATCATTCAGCCGAATTTCATCCCAATTAAGCGTGCAGGATATTAACTATCAAGTGAGCAATCCTTGGATTTTAACAACTGGTGCTCACTCAAAATTGGTGACACTCTCTGAAATGGATTTACACACCCAGTTTCTGGCAGATTTGGCCAAACAAGATAGTGACAATGAGATGGAAACAAGCAACAAGGAAATCTTGGATATACTCTAAATACTAGCCACCAAGGCTCTGATGTAGGTACCTCCTACCCTGGATCTTATCACAGTGGGGGGAGCTCATGCAGATACAATAAGCCCAATTGACCTTACATCCAAAAGTGTAGAAGCTACTCTGGAAACTCTATATCAGGGTTTTAGGATTAGTACTTCACAAATCGATTCCTCCTTCAGCCTGTTCTATTACCTTAGGGGACCTGGCGCTCAAGATGGATATATATATGAAGTACCGCAATATAACATTGCATCTCTTTCCAGACGTCTCACAGACAGTCAAGCAAATAAAGAAATCCTGTTTAACTTTGTTCAACCCCCATTAAGCATACCCAGAGAATCCTTGCTAGACAACATCTGGAACTCACGGAAATCTACCATGTGCAAGGGGGGAACAATCTTGAAATGCTTTACTGGACAAACCAAATTACAGTTTTACTTAAGTCCAAAAATCAATTGTGGAAATTATGGGGCTTGCCAATGAAGCTCATGAGAGATTAAACACCCTCAAGGAGCTTCTAAACGAAAGAGTCCTGAAGATAGCTGCAGAAGTTTTTGCTCACCTTGAGCTATTACACAAATGGGTACAAAACATGAATACCCGCTGTCAAAAATTGGAAACACATTCTGATTTCCTATAATCTCAGTTAGAACAAATTACCATACATGCCACTTCGGGCCAAAGAAATCACCTGGAGTTAAATGCAAAACATGATGATTTTGAGAAGTATGTCTGGGATGAGCTGGATAATGTAAACAAAAACATCAAAGATCTTGCAACAAAACCAGTTGTCCCAAATAGGGATGAAGAGGATGCCTAGATCAAGGAGGAAATTTCAAAAATTTTGACTGTGGTGTCAAGGTTGCTGGCCAGAAACACTGGAAAGACTCAGGAGAATTAAAAATAGGATTGCAATTAGCAACTTCAATTTCCCAAATGGACATTATGGCCAAAGATATTAAAAAATATAACGTCCAATAAAGCTTTATTTGAAGAGGAGTATGACAACATTAAAAAGAATTCAAATCACTCAAAAAACAAAGCTGCCAGTGCTCACCTAGCCTTGACAAAAGAGAAATGGGAAAAGCTCTGCTCATTCAGCCAAAAATCAGTTTGGAAAAACAATTAAGAGCCAAATTTAAGCATCAGAATCCAGTAGTTTGGAGCAATATCATGAAATTGAATTATCAGAAATTGATACCAATGCAGAAATTAATATTTTGAACATCCGCTCTATGCCTAGAGTTCTGGTATTAATCTAAACTACAGATACTCCCCAATGGAAAAGAGGGCCTATTCTGAACGATGATACACCAAGATGTTCAAGAAGAAGTACAACCCCTATGCCCAAAACAGGGCGAGATGACTCTAAACCATTTATTTACCAAAGTTTAATAAGGATGGGACGTTCAATCTTTCCTCAAGCTATTTGAAATAACAATTAGGGGAGCTCAGACCATGCAAAAGGATCAGCATTGATTAACTCACTCAATGCCCATAGCTGTGACCTCATTATACCCTTACTAGGCAACGATTGGTCCTATATGGATGCCAAAATTGCAGTGCGAAAACAGTTTGGAGGGCCTGAGATGTTAGAACCCGAAAAAGAGAGATTCTTAATATTGAATTCAAGCAGAATGAGACTATTAAGTACTTTGGGGACAGATTTTTCCATTAGGCACAAGTTCTGCGTGGGTGCAATACAATAGATAAGTTTGACGCTAAGATTGCAATGGAACATGCAGTTATGCCTGTCAGTGAACTGCACAATGTCATGATACCAGCATTCAATGGAAGTATGGAGATTCAAGAGCTTACCAATTACTTGAGAAGCTGTTCCCATAATTTTGATACCCCTAATTGGCTCAAAAATCAAAAAAAATCCGATCTTTGGGACCAAAAAGCAACACTATGTCCAACCAGTGGAAACATCTCTGAACTGTGAACCAAAAATTCGAGCAAAAGCAGCAAATAGGGCTGATTACATGTCACAACTGTGGTCAAATTGGGCATTTTGCTAACCAGTGCTACAGAAGGTCCAACAAAAAGCCTGGGTCAACGTTGCTCTAAAAATTAACAGTGAAAGTGAGGCAGGAAAAGAGCAGGCTGAGTAGAGGCGGAATGCTCTAACTCCACCAATGTTCAAACCATTACAACTTACTCTGGTGAGCTCTTTAGGGCCAAAGATGTCTCCGAAGTTAAACTCCATCCTATTGTAGCCAATGATGTCATGATGGTCACTACTCAGGCCACAGAAAAAGCAACTAAACTCTTGAAAATTACCAAAGAAGCCTGAGCAGAGGTATCAAAACCTTATGCAAAATAGATTATTGATCAGGGTCTAGACCCCCAACTCAGATTTTCAACCAACCTACCTTCGCTTAACAACGTACAAGTAGCCATTCCCATGAATATCTTAGCAGATAACTAACCAGATATTTGCTCAAGTCTGAAATCACATCTGGAATCAGGAAGCAGTCACAGTATTCACACAATAAATACCTCTGAAAACTACTACAATTCTACTTATATGGATATAGCATTAAACAAGGTGTGAGTTCAGGCCATTGTCAATAGTGGTGCTCTATCAATATTGGCAGCACAAAGTTTGTTAAAAAACTTGATATTGCACTTGGTGTTGCCCACTGTCAGGAATATTGTAAAGTTGGAGCGCATACAACTAAATCGCTGGGCGCATACAGTACCCTACCTCTCAGATTTGGATCTTTTGTAGTAACAGCACCAACTATAGTGTTGCCAAATATGAACTATGACATCCTAATTGGGACTAATTTCCTAAGGAGTTATGGAGTTGTTACCAATCATAAGGACGATACTCTCACCATTCTTGGACAGTCTATTCCTCTTTACTATAACTGGGATAGGGCAGTTGAGAAAAAGAAACCAAGCTTATTTATAAATCTTGCCTACAAAGATGGAGTAGTCCTGATTGAGTATGTTAAAGCGTAGTCAAAGATTAAAACACTACCCACCCAGATCAATGAGTCAAAATACATTCCACTTTTCTCAAATCAGCATATTACTATACCCTCTGGAGATCAAGTAATCGTCCTGACTGGACTAATGATTAATATCCCAGAAGTTCTTTATGGTGAAGTATATCAAGCATGGTCTAAATCTCAATTGGAACCAAACATTGCCCCCGGTATTATCATTACTGGCCATGGAGAAATACATATCTTATGTGCAAACCTGAAAAATCAGACCATCTCCAACAAGTGACATTAAACAATCACATTTCCGCATCTGTTCCCTACCTCAAAATTCACTCATTCCATGAGTTTGGAACTTTTGAATTAGGACTCCCCAATAAAACCTACTCAGTATAGATAATGTCATCCCTATGGCCGATTTAAGCAAACTGATCAACTTTGAGAAAAACTATGCTCAGGAGTTATTCTCTAAATATCAGGAAATATTCACATAAGATTTATTGAACTTGGGATGTGCTAAGGGTGTCACCTACAAACATTAATACCAGAGGTAATAAACAATTTTATTACACCCGATTATACGCTCAAAATTATCATAAGAAGCTGTATCCAAGGAGATTAAGGAGCTCCTTGATCGTGGCATATTAGTGCCTTCAAAAAGTCCATGGGCGGCACAAATTTTAATAGTGAAGAAAAAGGATGGAAGCAACCGAGTAGTCATTGATTACTGATAGTTAAAAAACATCACAAAGAAGGACTCATATTCTCTGCTAAAAATTGACGATGCCTTGGATAAGCTAAGGGGTGCGAAGTTCATCTCGCCAATGGACGTTAGCAGTGGATATTGGAAAATAGACCTTACCAAAGAGGAACACAAGAAATGTGCAATTATAACCCAAGAGCCTATTCCAGCTGACGAGAATGCCTCAAGGGCTCTTCAATGCCCCAGGTTCCTTCCAAAGGGCTATGGACACAATTCTGGGAGATTTGAAGATATCATGCGTACTAGTATACCTTGATGATATCAACGTTTTCAGCCACACTTTTGACGACCATCTGGACACTTAGAGGAGGTTTTAAGAAGGCTAGCAGCTGCAAACTTAAAAACCAAGCCCGGAAAGTACCAGTTCTTAAAGACCAGCTGAAATACCTTGATTTTGAATTGACAAAGTGGGTCTTTGTCCACAACCCTCTAAGCTGAATGCCATTCCAAAATGAAATGGCCTGAATCCAAGCACGATATCCAAGCATTCCTAGGCATGATTGGGTACTATCGCCGATTTATCACTGATTTCACACAACATGGGGAGCCGCTTTTCTATCTAATTAAAGATAAGGTCCCATTTGACTGTACTCCAGCTTGCTAGAATGCATTTAACCAACTCTTATCAGCCCTATTGGATGCGTTTGTTCTTCAATACCTGACATTGATTGTGAATTTATTGTCCAAACTGACGCATCCCTAACAGCAGTGGGGGCCATGTTATTCCAAGTTGGGGAGGACGGTAAAGAACATCCAGTTGACTTCACTAGCCAGACCTTAAATGTACATGAGAGGAATTATATGGTGACAGAATTAGAATGCTTAGCCATTATATATGCTTGCAGGAAATTTCTGGTCTACCTCCATGGCACTCATTTCAAAGTTGTTACAATCATGCTTCCCTAAGATGGTTGAACAACTTAAGAGAAACTGAGGTCTGATTAGCCCGTTGGGCATTAAAGCTTCAATCTTATGACTACACAATTGAGCATTGAGCTGGGGAAAAACATCAAAATGATGATTGCTATCCTGACTACCCACCATTGCCACTTAGTCGGGCTGCCAATGAGTTGTTTAAGAATATGGTCAGCGGAGAGTACCAAGATGAGCCCAAATCTTTCCAAAAATATTACTAGATTTACAAAAAATACAACTATCAAAACAGGATGCTTTACAAGATCGTTGAGGGCAAGAAGTAAATTTTCCTAAGACCCTCAGCCCAAACAGACGTAATAATGGCGGCGCTTAAGGCCATAGGGCATGGTGGATTCAAAAAACGAAAGAGCATTCAAAGCAATTCTACTATTGGGAGCCAATGCATTTTGACATCCAGGAAACTTTAGAATTCTTTGTGGAGTGTCAAGGCAAAAAATGTTTCGAAAAAGCACATCATACCAGCTTTTTTGGCCCAAGTTTGCTTGGCACACTGTATCTATTGACATTGTTGGACCACTTACAACAAGCAATACAAAGGCCAAGTGCATTATTATAGCCATCAACCACGTGGCCAAATGTGTCAAGGCCAAGGCTATTCAGGAAGCAGGAGCGGTAACTTTAGCTAAGCTCGTCCTTGAAAACATCATCCTCAAGCATAAATGTCCCCAGGTGTATTCTGACTAATAAAGGGACAAATTTTATCGCCAATGTCCTTGCCAGGCTCAACCAATTAATGGATGTATGAGGTGTGCTTTCTGCTCCCTATCATCCCAAAAACTAATGGTACTGTTGAGCGCGCAAATGGGATGTTGGTGAACATTATCAGGAAATTAACTTTGGCCAAACCATCTAAAATGGAGTACTTATTCAAGTTTGGAAGCATTTGCCTACAATATCTCCTACCATTAATCAACCAGGATGTCCCCTTTTCAAGTATATATGTAAGACATCTGGCCCTACTAATGCTACTATTTTCACTCCTAAAGGATACTGGCAAAAACACTTATACTCAATATGTCAAGAAGCTTTTAGATATTTTAATAAAACTACAAGCTCAAGCCTTTGATAACAGTTTTGCTTTGAAAAAGGCCTGACATCAAAAGGACTTGAAATTGCTACAATTGGCCAAATTTAAATGTAATGATGAAGTTTTTTTGCAACACCCATGGATTGACTGATTGCAAAAGTTAGATTGCATCTGGGTAGGGTCATTAGAAGTGATTGAGAAGACATCTAAGTCATATACACCATTAAGGATATTTGAAATGGCCATATATACAATCAAGTCTATGCATATATTCTAAGAAGGTTCAATAAGCTGGCCAATTAAGAAAAATAAAAATAAAAAATATTAAAAATATTAAAAATCTTAACATATTTTGATGCTTTAGTTCACACTTGAGGATGTGAGAGGATGCAACTAAAAACTTAACGGCAGTTCATGCTGAAATTAATAATAAGAGGATTCAACTCTATATTTGTTAGCAGTTTGGGCCAAAAGTTAACAAATGATGAAGACCAATGAAGGCTAATCAGGAACCTTAAGGCTTATGTTCTAGTCGAGTGAGGGAAATTTCAGATTCTGGTGGTTGACCCAAAAATAAACCCTTTGACAACCACCAGATTGGGCCAATTATCCTTTAATGCTTGAATTAATACTCTAGTTCTCACCTTAAATCCTATTGCAACTACACACTTTGGCCTTTTATGTCAGCATCAATTCAATCTGTATATTTTATCAAAAACTTGGGCTGGATACACTTGTAGATTCATGACAAATATTGATGCACCAAAGCTCAGCAATTAATCCTGACTACTTGGGACCAATCATATTAATTAGCATAAGAAAATCATTTGGGGATTGACCTGGAGATAACATCTACTAATCCCATGTACAGATAGACGTTCAAATGAAATTAAATTTTTCGCTCTAGGGCGAAATTTGTATGTCAATCTTTGTAATTGGAATGATAGCACTTGCACAAGGACTGCCTGAATGGGAGTACCTAGTGCTATAGAGAGAGGACTGCTGACATCCCAATTAGGGGTACGTCATCTACTTTAATTGATGCAGAGACTTCACAGAAGATGCATTTTATCAACAGTATGATGAAACTCAAATCAAAAAGGATCCTAGGACAATTTTGCATATTCTTTTTGCGATTTTTGTCCCTGAAATCCTCCCAATTTTGAGAGTATTTTGCAACAATAAACCTAGCAATAGGTCTCAGTCATACCATTTCAAGGGCCAAACTGAGGTGGAAGATAATATGTTGAAATTGCATGCTCAAATGTGGCCAGGAGATGTCTAGAGGTATAAATACCAGTGCCTAGCCTAATGAATGATTATCAAATAAATATCATCTAATAAAATTTTTTTATTTTATCTCTTTCCTAGTTTTTTATCAGAATCTTATCTTTGGAAAAGTGTTGATAAGCTGGAAGTGTCAAATCCCCAGCTTGTAACTGTATCTGCCTTTGAAGAAGTTCCTAATTATAAAGGAAAAATTAAGCCCAAAATCGACCAGAAGAGTTAGGTTATTTGAATATGCCTAGCGAGTTTCTGAATGGTGAAAATACTATATGACACTTGCAATATCAAGGATCATTTGGTCGAACATCTTCCCAATTAAGAGTACAGGATCTTAACTATAAAGCAAGTAATCCTCAGATTTTGACAAATTATTAATTAGATACATGACTCAATCAGATATTATGAGTATTTTTGCCGATGGGCCCAGACTTTGTGGGGAGTTAAAGTTGAATAAAATTACTTTTTAGTTATTTCACCTTAGCGCCTTTGGCTATATTTAATTAGAGAAAACTCAGGTTTTAATCCCAGTGGTGCAATTTCCTCTGCCTTAAATTATTGTTCAACTTGACTCTTAGCTTTGAATTTTATATCTACTACTATTTGTTATAAACCAAATATTCTATCTTGTCCCCCAAGACGTCATAAAACATTTGTTATGAGGGTCCTTATTTTTTAATATGAAACCTAATGATGTCTCAATTTGCTTTTGATTTATCACAATTATTATAATAATAACCAAAGTCATTATGATTCGCTCCCTTAGCCTATTGTAGTTAATTTTTCCTCTAGTTTACCACTCTTAGGTGCTTCTTAGTAAACTTTGTTATCACTAATGGAGATTATAATGAATAAAGGAGCATATCTAAGCGGGTTTTTATTTTTGGGGGTCTTTTTTTCTTACATTGCTGGAGATATATTTAGTAAATAAGACAGATTTAGAAAGTTGCAAAGACATTTCAGTAATAGAAAATACATTGTGCTTTTCTTATCTATAAACAAAAAACTCTCTTTTCAAAAAGTTTTCTCTTGTAAGTTTTACCAAAGTGAAGTCATCTAACAGTACCTTGTATATCTAAGTGTAGTAATCCTTTCACCAAAATCTGAGTCCCTGCGCTGATTTCAATATACTTTTAAAATTCACTTTTGATATGCCAATCTTTTCCTAAGTTCACCTTCTGTGGAATACGCCCTCAACACCTTACCTTTGTTTACCAACACCTACTGACAATGTAAGGTGTCAAATGCAAAGTGTCATTAACATTTAAAGAGTGGCATTACAATCCACCAATCCATTGTCACTCCATGCAGTAAACTAGGTATCAAGTTTTTGTGTTGTCAATCACACCTACCAATCCATTACGCCGTGTGCACTATTGCTTTAATATATTCTACTGATCCACAACCATATTTGTGCAATCCAATCAATCTGTGTCCCTATACTCCTTTGATACGTTCCTACACTAAAACCAAAAGCTAAAGAACCTGAAGGGGTTATCACCTTCTCTACCTCACCCACACTATGGGGGTTGTTGGCTTATCAGTACAGACTTTAAGCCAAGTTTTAAAGGAGACTCAAAGCTGTATATAAAAAGATCTTTTATAGCACCTTAAAAAAGGGGTGTATAGATGATAACCTTAATTAATATAATAGATTTTCAAATTTATAGGATGGGTCAGGACGCGGTGCTGAGATCTCCTTGTATCCCCTTGATAATGATCTTCCAAACCATTCCAATTCAACTGTTTTATTAAGGTCTTCAATCTCCTTTGTAAATAACTTGTGAGCATTGAGCATAATTGTCCTTTGTGAGTTGTAGGGAGCGGGGAAGCCAATATAAAAGGCATATCACCAGGCTCTAGCAAATGTGAGAATTCTGATTAATCATTTTAAGATCCATCTCCTAAAAGTTCCCAGATGCAAATATAACCTTTTGATAGCTGACTTGTTATTGCTCAAATTGGCAGCATTAATAATGATTTGTTTGTTATTTTAATTCCTGACAACGCTACCCTCAAGATTGTCAGAGGGGGTATAGGACTGTAATACATGGCCATGAGCTCAGTTGACTACCATACCCTGATTGACATCTGCTATGGGATACTCTTATTTCACCTTATGTATAACGCTGTAGGGACTTGATTAAAGGACTAAGTTTTTTTGTTGCCTCATGGTCAATAGTGATAGAACAGGACTTAATCTCTTAACTGAAAGGTCAGTAAGGCAAACCTACTAGAACTAGAGCGGCCTGTATCTTTAGTTGTAGTCAAGGTAATCCCTGGGAGCAAGGGCTTGATACTGAATAATTTTGTCCGCTGAGGCCCTTATTGTTAGTACAGAGTTTTGGCACTGAGGAGTCCGTCAAAGGTATAACACTGCATAGTAATTGGGGTGCACATCTGTATATGGATTTTAGGTAGGGATTGATTATCCATTGGTACCTTATTTTATAAGCTAATATGGGGCTGGACAAGTAGTGGGTTTAGCACATAGGATCAGAGGCAGCCATCCTTTATGATATAAAAACTAAAGTTCTGTTAGCATTTTCTACAGCCCCATTATTAATTAGATTGTATGTAGGGTAAACTTTTAAGTTAGTTCCAGATGGAGAGTTTAGCTCTTGGAATACATGGGAGGTAAATTGAGTCCGTTGTCCAAGAAGACATTCTGTGTACATCTGTGCTGAGTAAAAAATGGATAAAAAGAGAAATAGGGCTGTAGCTTTGGCTTTTGCAACTGGCACAGAAATTCCTCTTCCCATATGGGTCAAAATGTCTATGGCCAAAAGGATATATTTCCCCATGTGATCTGGTAGTAAGTGGCCCACCACATTTATACTAACAACATTGATTGCTCAATGGAGCCAAATCTTGATGTTGATACTGAAGGATGTCCAAATTTTGGGGTTGATAAAGTTAAACAGGCCTTTAGTACTTCATAAATAGTTTTATCCATTTCTTCTCAGTAACAAAACTTTACTAACCACTTATGAGTCTTTTACACTGCTTTGTATCTCACAGTTGGATTTCCTTCAAGGATGACTTTTGTACGTGAAGAAGGGAGTATATATGGAAGCCACTTTCCATCTACTTTCTTGTATAGCAACTCCTCAAGGATCTGAGTTTCTTTGGTCATGTTTTGCAACTCAGCTTGAACCTCAGGGGCCTCTGATTTCACCTCTTATGCCATCAATTTTATTTTTACAACCAGTATTTATTCAGATGTCAGTATGGTAATTATGGGCATCTTTGAGATCTTGTCTGCACTTGATGAATTGCTCAGTGTGATGAACGATAGTATAGTCGTAATTTTTTAATTGTAAGTCCATTCTGCCAATCTGTCTCCAGGGTCCTTCATTTGTTGCAACCACTGGAGGGAGGTTTTATCAGAGTTGACCATAAGATGGGTTATGTACTTCTATGTTTGGAAATGGTTTACCATAAGTAGCAACACTAAGCACTCTTTTTGGCAACACTTTAATTTCACTCTGCCTTACTCAAGGTTTTGCTTTTGTAGGCCACATGAAGGCCAAATTGTTTCTCATCATGTTGAGCTAAGATGACTCCTACTTCCACATCACCAGCATTGATGTATAACAGAAATGGGCAATTAAACTGTGGATATGCTAATAAACTTTCTACAGAGAACGGATCTCAAAATCTCAAAGGCATATTACTACTAAGGTCGTCATATAAAAAAACTTAAATTTTGTACTAGTTAAAAGAGAAGCTTATCTAAGTCAGCAAATTGAGGTATATACTGGAGATAGTAACTTTCATGGAACCTGCTGATTAAAGTAAGACTGGGCTTCCAATCTGGGTGTGTAACTGCCCAGTGGAAAGCCCAGAATGCCAGTGGCATAGAAGTTCTGATTACTTGTAGGAGGGACGCCCTATGATTTTTGTGAGGGAAATAGAAATTAATGACCATACCAAAGGCCCCCATGGCAAACCAAAATAGTCGCAATGGGAGCAACTGTGGGTGTTTCAGGGGCATCTCCCAAGGGTATGAGGGGCAAGGAGGATGACCAATCCTCCTAGTTTGCAATTAGTGATCTTTAGGCTCTGTTTAAAAGTTTACTGGTTCAATTTCATCATAATATATATCCTGAAAATCATTTAAAATCATAAATCCTTGGAAATGCCAATCAATTTCATGAAGTTGAATCTAATAAATTAATATGAATGTTGGGAGGCCTTGGCTTAGCCTCACGCCTGTTGAGGGGTTTGTAATGGTCAAGGAGTTTGGAACATCATCATAGGAGTGGATCAATTTTATAAAACAATTTGGGCCAGATTGGCCTGCAGTGGGATGGCTTGGATAATCCAGCGCCTGGTTTCCACCTTGCAGTTGCGAGCATAACTGATCCTTGGCCTCAGATGGAAAATCAATGACAGAAGAGGAGAAAGCCTCGTTTTGCCTGGATTCCACCGAGTTTTCTAAAAGATCAGTGGGGTAGATTAGTCCAAACTCCCAGCTACCTTGGGAGAAGGTCGGTGGACCTGAAGATTTTTCACCACACAATGAAGGAGAGTCAGGTCAATGTGGCGATTTTGGAGGATCCAAAGGCTATCAGGAGTAACAGATTAGCATAGCGTGCCCATAGCATATCCTTTGATCATTTTAATCACCATCTGGTGGGCTGCTGGATCAAGGGACTGGAGGGACCACTTGACAACCATCAGCCTAAAATGCAAAGTGCGGCATATTTGGTTGGGTTCAATGAAAATTTAGGAAATGCGTGGATTACACATAATAATTTTATTGAAAATAATCAGTTTTAATAAAACTTAAAAAAATGACCCAAAAACTGCCTCTTTTAGAGGCAGTTGTCTTAAATGCTAGGTTTTAGGGAAAAAGGCCACAGGTTATCCTAGGCAGGAGAGGCTGATGTGCTTGCGGGTAAACAGCCTGGGCTTGGAGAGTTTTTAGCTAGCTTATGCGCTAGGTCATAGAAGCTCTGTCAACATAATTTGGAATCTGCGATGAAGGGACCCTCACTGATCTAAACTTCATCATATATGCTTGGATCAGATAGGCGGATTTGGATTCCGCTGGAGTCAATATTGACTAATCTTTATTTTTTTCTAAAAATTTTTTGAGAAAAAATTTGACTTATATTGGCATTCCAGAACCCAGAATTTTGGGTTCATGTTCCAGACCAGTTTTCTTGACTCAGGAACCATGTCCTGAGATTTGAGGTCGATTTTCTTTGTTTCTAAAGAAGCGAGGGATGGCAGGGTGGAGGCCAAGGCAGGGTGGAGGCCAAGGGAGGGTGGAGATGCTGCTGGTGGCCTCTGGCCTGGATCACCTCCCTGCAAACTTCCTTTATCTTGTCAACAAGGGAAGGAGCAACCAAGGGGGATGCTGGGGAGGGATTCTTTGGAGGCAATGGTGTTACCCAATTCTCATCAACAACATGGTCCAAGTCCCCCAGTTAGACCAAGGGCTCCACAGGGGCATTAGGTCCCTTCTTCTATTTATAAGGAAACTTTTCCCAGTCCAATTCAAGAGGTTTAGTCTAAAGACTTACATTAACCCACCATTATGAAGAGTATTTGTGTACCCTCAGACTCTTTGTTGTGGCATCCTCTTAATGGCTACTACTTAAGCAGGAATGGGCTGGATGTCCTTATTTGAGACCTTAAGTCCAATGAATTTCATTTTATAAAAAAAGAAAAAGCCTTTTTGAAGATTAGGTTTTGAGAGGCCTTCCAAAAGTCAACACTTCCCTGAGATGATACAAGTGATTATTATAAAGTTCTATAAATACTATAATGTCATTGAGATTAATGAGGTCACAGGACAAGTTCAAGTCTCCCAGGATTTCATCCATGGCCTGTTGTAATGTGGCAGGCACATATCAAAGCCTTGAGGCATACTGGTTGGCTTGAATATTCCTTCATTAGCAATAAGAGCAAACTTTGATTGATAAATAGGCGCCACCACTACTTTCAAGTGCTCAATGGAAAGATCCATTGCAGAGAAGTACTGGGACTCAGCAACCAAGTGGATCATATCTTCAATTTGGGCATTGGAAAGCTATTTTTTTAGTGATAGAGTTAAGCCTTTGATAGTCTATCATTACTTAGTGACTAACATCCTTATTTTTGGACTATAAAGATAAAGGAAGCCCAGAGGCTATGAGAAGGCATCAGAAAAGCATCATCCAATAACAGTATAAGCTCACCAGACACCTAGGCTTCTTTTATTTTGATCTTCTTAAAGGGAAGTGACCAGATAATTATAGCGTTTCCAATCCCAACGTGATACTGAACGCTTTGCATCTTCCCAAAATCATATATAGAGGCTAAAAAAGTTCTTAATAATCTTTTAGTAAAAGTTGAATTTGTGCCTTTTGTTCACTGGTAAACTCGTGGCCAATAGAGGCATTTACTAAGGCTACCAAAGGAGGGGACTTGAGTTTAGAATCTCATAAAGTTTTCAGGCTAGATACATCATTGCTTTTCCGCAGGTAGTAAGAGAACTAATCGGTCTTCATATAGAGTCTCACAGTCTTAAGTTTATTGGATATATTAGCTTGTAATACTGATATGTTCTCAGCATAAGTGGGATATAGAATTCTGTGGCAGGTTAGTAATTCCTTTACTAAGGGATTATCCATCCCCTGAATCTCTAATAGATGCCCTATCAGAGTGATAACCTGAACCCTGGTGTTGGCTGTAACTTGTGATATGTGTGGTATTACGGCTGACCAGGGTAGATAATGTGGTATACCCTATTGTCCGTCCACTACAGGAGGGATACTTGCACTTTAATACCTCACATGATATTCTATCTTAACAATCTAAGCTTATTTCAAAAAGCATGGTAATACTTTAGCCTCTATATAGTAATCTCAGGAGGTCTCAAACCAGTAAAACTCTAATTACTAATAGGGATAATAATTCACCATAATAAATTACTATGGTAAAGTAGTCGCTGAGAAACTGGGCCCCTAGAAGAGGTCATAGCTGGGGTATCTTAGGTGACAGCTGAGTTTTAGCGTAAATATGCCAAATTGGATAGGTAGAAAATGAATAGGCCCAATAGATTGAGTAATTGTGGTCCAGAAAAGCCATACTCCAGATATTGAGGCAATTCAGGGGAATCTGATGCGGTTCATTAACTTCTGTGAATATATGTAAAAAGAAAGCAACTGTAAATAATAGAGTGAACAAGAACTTTAAGAGCCCTAACAGCAACTTAAGTTACCAAATTCATTAACTAAAGGGGCTGGGTGAGAAACATAGGTGAGTCATTAAGAAGAGTAAAAAGTATCAGCCTTTATATTATCAACTGGTAACAATTCTTCTCCTCCAGGTACAATATCGTCAGATTTAGTATGAGTAGGTAAGGTAATTTGAGGCGTTTTAGGAAAGTCAGCGTGGAGATCCTCATCCTTTATACTAAATGTTCTTTTACCACCTCCTTAAAAAGTCTCTTCTTAAAAATTTTGGCATTATTATGGAATCCATTTGAATTAAGAATTGAGACTTTGGATTCTTATGGTTCTTGACAACGTGAAAATGAGTTCAGATGGTGGAACCTGAGGTAGAGGCATTAAAACCATTATTGAAGCTGTTATCTTGTTAAGGGACTATTTGTTTCCCTGGATGCAATTAAAATTACCCTTGAATTCAAGAAAATGTAATTGAACTTTGGGATAAGAAACTAGGGCAGAGATCTACATAATTATAGCATCAACTATTGTGATTCAGCTTATGGTAACTAAGGGCTGAGCTTAGGCATAGAATCAAAAGCAAAATCCGTAGGCTTTTATTCTTTGTTCAAAAGAATAGCCTCGAATGCCTGCCTCTGATTGTTAAGAGTCTTAGTTCTTCCAAACACTTGGATTAAGGAGGTATGCGCTTTATCCCACGTTTTGCAAGCCTTTAGATACAAGAAATAATTATGTGAGCCATGATATTCAGAAAAGAGTAAATATGCTTCACCCTAAGACAGTCTTCTCTTCCACCATAGGGCTCTTGACAGCATACTAAACTAAGATATACTCTCTTGGTCTGAGGTGGTATCTCTTTAAGTATAGCGTAAAGTTTATCATAGTAGGTGTAGAGAAGGTGTTGACGGCAGGGATGATAGCAGACTCAGATTTTCAGTTTTAAATAGTCCAAAGGATCTTGCTGATCCAAATGTCAGCGCATCCATCCAAATAATCGTTAACTTCTCCCCAATACTGATTTAGTGAATCAAAAGAAGCCTTGGATTCTTATTTCTTAAGAATTTAAATCTCTGCATGCTGAAGCAGATGTTGGTCCTTAGATCTACTTAGATGATTTTCTTATCCACAACAGGCGTGTTCATGTTGAGTGAAATGATCACTAGTCACTCTAGTGAACGCACTAAGATTATCCATATCATACAACAAGAAATTGAGCATAAATTAGGCTATAATGGGACTCCATTTAGGCGGATCTTACATCCTTTAGCTAACTTTCGTTTATAACCTCATAAAAATGAAAATTTTGTTTTGGACATCTTGCATCAAAAACTTTTTCAGGTTGTCAAAAACTGGAATTTATTAGCTATATAGCCCTTGGGGGCCGCGATGACCTTCAGGCTCTTCAAAGCATGTGTTATTTTTGTGGGAAGCTAACTCCTGATAGCGTTATTGTAGCAAACAAAGAAGGGCTTTAAATTGGTTTAAGATGGTGGCCCAAAGAAGGTTCAAGAAGTATGTTCTGTAGGATCTGTTCCTCAAGGAGACTAGAAATCCCATTATCCAACCTAGTGGCTGGCTCTAGGATTCATTAATTGTCTAGCATTTTTCTACAATAGAATCATGGCTATTTTGGACAAAGACAAGATGGCGTTTTAAAAATCTAGAATATTTGAATGCAAGGAACGGGTAAGTCCTAGGTGTCAACCTACTTTGTTTTGATGCAATCCTACTACTTGATGGATATGGTATATGGCTGGATGGACAAAGCTCCAGAGGTATCATTTGACTCCAAAAATCAATTCTATTAAGGTCAGTGGGGCCAAGAAATATAAGTCCTACATTGTATAATGTAGAGTAGTAGCTCAGGTTTGAATGGAACGGCCTCCCCTGCAGAGTAGATCCCTTTTGTAATTGTTGTATAATTTTGTTAATATCTTTCATTTATAAATTTGTTTTTGGTTTGATCAACAGAAGATAAGTAAAACTCTGACGTGGACAAAATTGCAAGCTTTCAGGATGCAAGTGAGTCACATCATATTGGGAAGTGTTAATATATTGGGTTTAAAACATTTTTCAATCTGTCGTTTGGTTCTCTTAAATATACTTATTCAACTTTTTTGTGATAGACGTTTTCACTACACAGCTTTGAGTCTCCTGTAGTGAGCACAACTTTTAGTGGCTTATCAGTACTTTAGACTATAATCCAAGGAAAAAAAGGTCTTGAAGCTGTAAATAAAAAGAATTGTAAAAGAAACCAGAAAAAGGTATGCTTAGTATTTCATTTATTAAATTAAAAAGTCTTGAATAATTATTAATGGGTCATGACACGTTGCTAAGATTTCCTTGGAACTCCTCAATCAGGATCTTCCAAAACAAAACCAGGTCAACTACTTCATCGAGGTCTTCATTGTTCAAATTCATTAAGGACCTCATGACTGCAATTAATTAAAGGGACCCTTTGTAAGGTGTTCAGAGCTTGGAAGCTAATCCTGAAAGGCATCTTAGAGGTTCCAACGCACATGAGAATTTAACTTCAAGCCTCTATGATCTAACTCCTCTAGAAACTTCCTGATGTATAGAGAGATTGTTCAATAAACAAAATTGTCAATGATCTATTTTGAAGCGTGAATCTTGACTCATTTGTTAAATCAAATAATAATAGGGGTTGCCCCAGTAAGACCGCAGTTGGCCATTACAACCTTATGGCTTGTTATGGGGCATTTGATATGTTATTGAACCAATCACTCCTCACATACCTCTAGCATGTCCAATTACCAAGTCACTAGGTCAGCTAAGCGCTTGTCAAACTGGCTCGACCACTGGCCAGATGCACCTTGTTTGTATGGCCAGTCTTATTCCAAATAGCTGCAACCATGACAATTGTAATGTCTTAATTTAATAAAAGATAGGGGGTTTAAGTACTAGGGATTGCAATTTTGGTGATCAACTCTTCTGTTGCACCTCATATTTAATATAATTTATTGCAAACAAACTCATTCCTAAATGGAATCATAATATCAATGAGAATATTTGGTTACCATCTCTACATTTATGCAATAATTGCGGCAAGTTTATGATTATTCAGGCTGACTCCAAGAAAAAGCGCAATATAACGCTTTAGTCACCACATTAAATTAACATAAACAATTTAGTTACCATGCTTAGGTGATTTAAATTTTACTCTTTTAAACCAGCCCATGTAGCTTAGGGATGTACTAGTTACCATCAAATCTAGAAATATAAAGCCTTGATTTCTTTAACTTAACACCCCTATCTAATTGTTGCTTTATTCCAATTGATTCACATATAGAATCAATTATTGACTATACAAGCCAAAAATTAAATATACATTATAAACTTTCATCAATTTCGCTTAATTAAACAACATTTGCATCAGCATTTAAATTAATTAAAACATAAAAATACTAATAATTCAATTTGAATATATCCCATCTTTAATTGGTAGCCATCCAGTCAATTTACAACTTTGTTACAAATATGATTAGCTTATTATCAAGTTGATTAAATAAGTACCTTCAACAAATATACAATTATCTGGTTTTAGATGAATATTGTGGTCATATATATAGCTTTTTAGCGGTCATTTTTCTTATGTGAAGTACACTTATCCAGAGGTTAGCAATTTATTTAAAAGCTAATATGATCTTCATACAAGATAAATAATATCATTTTGGTATAAATGTAAAGAGGATTGAAAACTCAGTTAAAAATAGGAGCAAATATTTTTTGTAAGGGTTCTATTGTAGAAAAAATCTTTACTTTAAGGGCAATAATTAAGAAGATTAGAAAAGGATTCAGCATGATAGAGTGGAAAGCATTTTAATTTATATCAGAAGAAACTAGGTATACTCACAAGGAAAAGTTCTTATTATTTTAAAAAACTTAGAGCTACTATCACATAGGGAAACTCTAGAAAATTATAGGGCTCAGTATACAGTAAGAATTTGAACAAATGGTCTTAGCCAGAGCTGCATAATCTTAAAGCAGATTTTGCCTAGTTTAATTAATTTCTCAATTGAGCTGCATTTATTTGAAAAATATTTCACATTTAGTTTAGATCATGTTTATAATGATATTAAATTACTGGTAATAATCTGGCCAAATATATTTTTAATTTTAGGCTTGATTGTTATTGTAAAACCATAAAAGGTGTAAGAACAAACTTTGACAATTAGATTATGACTTAATGATAAAAAAGTTTAAATACATACTCAGCTTTACCCCTTCCTTCACACCTGCTCCATAGTGGTGGAAACCCCCTCAGAGTAGCGCACCAACCCCCCATACCTGGCAGTCCCACTGGCAACAGGGGTAACCTGAGTACCTGGGGTGCCCAATTTTATCTATCTTCTTTTTCTTTACATACTTGGTAATGTCTGTCGCCATGGTCAGCTTGCCTTGGTTAAATAAACTACATACTTAGCTTTAGTATCATATCTAATAATAAGGATTTCAAGTTTAGTTTTTACTATCAAAATATGTTCTATCAGAAATTTTTCTATTAGTATTATTCTTGTGCTTTGGTGTTTATATCTCTGACTTACTATTATTTTTTAGTAATATTGGGGCCTAACACAAGGAGAAGAGCGTTCACAGTATTAATTTGTAGGTGCCAAATTAAAATAAGTAAAAAATTCCTAGCATGGTGCATTGGTGTTGGGTCTAAGAATCCATGCCAGAAGGGGAGGAGGGGTTGAGGATTTTCATCTGACATCAGTTTTTTTCAGATAGCAGGCAAAGGCAGACAAAATGGGGGTTGGATCAGCAGAAATGTGGGGCATAAGGAGAAATAAGTAAAAATTATCCTTTATGATAAAACTGCATTGTGCATTGCCTTGATGTATTGAGCAAACTGGTGCTCTGAAAAAGAAGTGAGTTCCCAGCACACAACTAAATGACTTGTGCGCTAGTGAGTTTGGGAGGTTGTGATCTAAAAGTGAAGATCTTACCACGTCAATGTATTTGCAGCCCATGGCAAATGTTCGATCTTATATCAAATTTAGCTTCATCAGGGAAATCATGAGGTAACTAGAGAGGGGAACCCCTACAATATGACTCCATTAAAAGTCTTGGAAGCAACCCCTAGAGCTTACTTAAAAAGAATTCCCATCTTAGTACTAAGAAGGGGAGAAAACCAAAAGCCGTCCCTCTCATCACCCTGGGCAATTTAGCCCATGTGATAGATTAAAGTGGGTGAAGGCATATCCCTTGAAGATAGCGTCGCATCCTCCATACTACCCCTCATGAGTTGGTCCAAAAAACTCAAGGGGGGAAGTGGCGGCGTCCAGGGGTCATCACCAGCAGATGGTTTGCAGCGATTCTTCCCATCAAAAGGTTGTTTTATGAAGCTTGAGTCTCACTAATAATTTAAATTAGATTTGATGAAAATATATTTGGGATCAATATTAGACTTGAAAATTCCCAACCACCGTTCCCCTTTGTCACCAGTAATCATGATCCCATCCTGATAAGATAGGAGCAATAAACCCCTTCTCAACTCAATGGGACTGGCCATGTGGCCTGGCCATGGTTGCACCAAGTTGCCCACTGGATAAAGTGACGCCCATCTGACAAGCAAAATCATGTTGGGAGAGGAAAGTTAGTGGTAAATTTGAGTGTGATTCAGCAGGCCAGGCTGGGATTGATCTGGCGTCATGAAAATTTTAGGATGTTGATCCGTCATAATCAAATTTGCAAGATAATTCCTGATGGCAAATGTAATTATGCACTTCCCCTACTTGTTTTATGAGCTTTTAAGGCAGCAGACCCTGACAGGTTCCGCTGTCGCTCTGTTTTTTCCTTTTACCCCCTTTAGTCCAATAGGAGATTTAAATATCAAATTTTATTTGTATATTTTTAGCCATCCACCGACCATCTAGTAGCTATAATTGTCAATTTTAGAAGTCTCTGGCTATTGCTTGTGGCGGCTTTCATACTACTTCATCTGTCAATATGGGTGGCTGTAACAGAGTTTTTTACTTGTTATGGGTTGTCACTTGCCATGAGTTTCAGGCCAGTTTTTTAAAATCAGCATTCTTCATTACATCCGTCACTGCTTGGAGGGATTGAAGCAGAAAGGTGTTGACAGGGGCTGCTGCTGCATCAGCAGCCATTTTGTGTTTTGGTTCATATAAGTGTATCTAATTTTGAGGGCGAAAATGTTGGCAGAGTGAATCTATAGAAACCAGAAAACATTTAGGACATCCAAAAATCAGGGTTGATTTTGTAAGACTGGTCTTTTTTTAGCACTAGTGGTGCTTAACCCAAAAAGGGGGAGCTGCACGCATCTTTATTTGCGAATGAGCCAAATAAAAGGATTATAATAATAAAATAATTCTTGATATAGCCCCTAAGTTATCAGCCTAGGAAGCCATATCTTATGGTGAGGAAGCTTTAGGGAACTCTTGTCTGGCTCCCGCTTTAGCTGGAGGACATGGCAGATAGCATAGGAGTTGGGGCATCAGCGGCATGTGGTATAAAGAAACTGTATGACTGGTCTTCATCTTCATCTTTTAAGATCATCAAATGGATATTCTTTGGCCACTACTGGGCCGCAACAGGAGTTTTGTGGGTAATAGTGGGAGCTGATTGGTCATGCACAACTAACCACATAACTTGACTGGCGCCATAGCAGCAATCTACCCAGAAATAGTTTGAGAAATTAAATTTTAATTGGGTGAAGAAATGGGAGAAGTGCCTGAAGCAATTGAGGGGGGAGGTAGGAGTAATCTTCACTCAAAAATTCAGGCGCCATCAAGGCCGTGGGGAGTATCATATGAAGGCTGGGTGGAGAGTACAGTCATGTCCATTGAAGTGAACTTGCATTTCAGTTGGTGAAGCCCAAACAAAAGGGACATATGGCGCAGCCATTTTGACACGTTTTCAGAAAGGATGATATGGGGAAAATCTGGTGGTAGTTGGGGGTATTGAAAGATGGGTGTTGCAATGCAAAGGGCGGATTGTTGCAAAATTGCAAAGCCCCAGTGAGATGATTGGCGTTTCTGGGAACCACAAACTGTAACACAGGGTCAGCGCTGTAGGACGCCAAACCATCTGTGATTTTGTGGCTGAAGCATTCAGGGGAGAGGTGGGAGTGCAATCCAGAAAACTGAACTATTAGTGTAATCTCATCTGACAACTTAGTTCAGATGGGTGGAATGGTGTATTTTTATATACTAAAAGGCAGCTGTGCTTCCACCATGGCCTGGGCTATACAAGAGAAGGTAATAATCTAAGTACCCCTTGAAGGGACAGAAATCTACAAATATGATGGTCTTATATACCTCTGTGGCCATCTCAATGATGGCCTTGCTCACGTAGTGGAAGAGGTTCTCATATTTTAACTAAAGTCCAAAAAGCAGGCTGCTCCAAAGGAGCACCAGGGAGCTTTGAAGCACCACTTGGGAGCGTTTAGGATGATAGGCTAAGTCCTAAGGCGAGACGTAGCAACTGGAAGCATTTAGGGGCTGGATGAGCCAGCTGGGCGCATTTTGGCATTATATTAAAGATGCCAGGAGGGGGCGCACTACCACCCCATGCAAGGGCAGCAGGCATTAATTGTTTCAACATAGACTTAAAGCAGCGTGGTCAAAAAGGGCGTTTAAGCATGAAAAGTTTTTAAAGTAAAAATTTGATTGAAAAAGAGATTAATTAAAAGAAAAGTTTAACTTACTATTATTATATTTACATAGTTTATTTTTATTTTTAGTACAGTCAGATTGTTATTATAAGCATTAGGGGTTTCTAAATATAATTTACTATATATAAAAGGTTATTTAGTTTTGGTAATCCTCCAATTAGAATTAAGTGCTTATATTATCTTATATAAAAAGAGAAAATTTTAAGGAACCATGTCAGATAAAAAATCCTTATATTATTTTTAGTGATATTTTGTCTGTTTGTGGCATATTACCTAATACTATCAATATAAAGGATTTTCCTAATAAAAAATTCAGAACAACATTAGTTTAGAACATACAGGATTATTTTTAGAAATTATGCTTACTTTAAAATTACTCATGCTATATAATAAACTTAAAAAGGACATATTAGTAAAAAGTAGCTTTTCAACCCAGCCTTGTTCACTTCGAAGTTAATAAATAAGCCACTATAATTCAAACTAAGAAAAGAAATAAAATTATAATTTTCTATATAAAGCTAATTGTAGTTATACAATGAGTAGTAACATTGTTCTTAATACGTTCAGATACCACCCTGTAGGTGGAGGTTTAATATTTCTTATGCGCACATTATGTGGTAGTTTCCATAGACTCTGAATGTGGAGAGCTAACCTATCATCTAGAAACTTTAGCTTATCTGAGATACCTAATCTTTGTCCCAAAGAAATTGATTAAACTTTTATTTACTTGAATGCCAAATAATAGATTAATCAGTTAGAAAGATCTATTTGTTCTGAACTTGTCCATCCTCTAATTGACTTATCTTCTTTACAAAATTAAGGTTTGTAGCTATTATTAAATGCCTTTAGTTTTAAAAAACATCTTCTTCATAAAAAGTTGGTCTACCACCACTCAGTGTTATTTATGAATAAAGAAGTGCTAACAGGTTGTCTCAGCTAGCCTGCTGAACACAAGTGGAAGATTTGTATCAACAAAAGTAGTGTATTGTATCAGGCATAACTATAAATTGTAGGAGGTGAGATTATAAATTTGCCTTAATTGAGCATCTGATACTAGATCTAAGTAGAGTATGGGAGCCTTCTTATTCCACTACCAAGTACCTTTATTTGTAAAACTCTGGATTTTTTCATTAAATTTTTTAGATTTCTGGTTTCAATATTTAGCTAGTTAAGATTAGGTTTTACTAGTGAGGCGGGTGCATAAATCTCAACAAATATGCTCTATTATGTTCAGTGGGGGTTATTACCTCCAATTGTAACTTTTTGTCATATAGTTTATCAAAAGAATTTACTTTGCTTTACTTCCCACATTAGTCACAAAATAAAATGAGGAAATATATAATTTGTGTTTATATGATAATATGATGATGTAAAGATCAGTTCAATAAAAAAAGAGATGACCTAAGGTCATGACTTATGAATTTTCTGTGTCACCAGCTACAAATACCTATTAATCCATCAAGTTATAAAATACTTGGTGTATTTCTGATGCAAAGGATCATTTAACTAAAATAAAATCAAGACTTGCTAATGTATATAGAAGGCTAGCCCAGTCAAGTCTATTGACAATTGATTAGTCTAACTAGGTTTTTTATAAATAAATATTGTGAATAATGCCTAAAACTACCAAAGGAAATAACTACTTTTCTAAGTTCTTAAATATATATTTTTTATTCGTTTTTTGGTTTTCTTAAACTAAAAGGAATTATATATGCTATGTGAATAACCCAACGATTTTCCCACACTTGTATTGGCACCATTGACTAACATGTAATTGGTAGCACTTAATACCCTTTATAGAATGACCTTAAAAAAGCATTACTTAGACATCATTCAGATTACTTCCCTCAGAAAACAAGCAGCTATGCTTAGAAAAATGGAACCGTTACCCTTAAAAAGTGTTACATTAATTCATAGTAAATAACTGATTTAAAAATGCATGCTTCAACACTTAGGCAGTTGAAATGATAAATAACAATTCATTAAAAAGATAAGCCTAGTTGATCCTCAAGATCAAATTAGCTAGTTACTGCATGAGTCAATATTACAAGTTTCATAAAAAACCTTACCAGCAGATTTCCCAACTATAATTAACATATAAATACCAATACGCTACATTAGTAAACACACATATTCTAAGAAGAATTACTCAATTAAATATGATATAGGAAAGACTTGTTTTATAAAGGATATCCACCGTAAATTTCATGTCACATCCCACCAGGTTGAGGAGCATAAAAGCCACCTCAGCTTTAATGGTATCTTGATATATGGTAGGGAAATCCAAGGCATTGCACGGCATAAACTGCTGATGGCCCACTAAGTTGAGGCGTAGTGGCCAAAGTGACTTCTTTTGGCTTTGGGTATAGTCCAGAGTTGCTTATGAATCATATGGTCAGCAATGGCTAAAGGGGTTCCTTTGTTTCTGCCAGCACTTGAATTATAAATAAAACTTTAAATCATAGCAAATAAAAGTAAACTTATACAGAAAAATCAGTTTGTTTATATCAAATGGTGACATGGTGGATGAAATTCCAAACTAAGTGCATTGAAAATGCCGCCCAGTATCTAAAGCAAACCAACAGTAAAACAATCTGTTAAAGTAGGTGTATATTCCTTAATAATCTCAGCATAATGGCTGGCTGAGAACCTAAACTAAGATTTTGTGGTATAAATTTAGATCAACTTTTTTCTTAAGCCTCTCAAATGTAATATTAGATTATAATCTAGTGTTGAAAGGAATTACCTTATTTCCCAACTTTAGGAAGTCCTTAAATAATGACACTATTAATTACACCAACTAAAACTATTCAGCACTAGGTTGGATTAAATCCCATCATAAAAATAACTTATGAATTGATGAATAATATCTACAATCAACATCTTATGGTTATCTGAAAGTTTAAAAATCTTATAGATATATTGAGAAGCTTATTATTTAGCTAGTAAATGATAGTATGCCAGAAAGTAATCCTTTTTATAATAAAATAGAGTTAAAGCTGGATAGTGTGGTCATATAGGTTCCAAAAAATGGTTGTTTATCAAGTTGATTCAATTAGGATAAATATTATAAACATTTATTCTCTAAAATGTCATAATATAGGTTTTTTAATCATCAGAAAATGAGTCTCTAAGATGGTGGGATTCATCAATATTCTGTACCTAAATTTAACTTTTTAATTAGCTATTGAAGAAGCTGTTATTTAAAAAATGGGCTAATCTCTAGGCTGTGCATTCTGAAATCTAATACCCTTCCACCACTATTAAATAACAAGCTCATCTAGTATTAACTTATCCCCTCCCATATGGAATTTTCTAAAATTTCTAAAAGGTCTACCTATTTGGTATTGTGTACAATGAATTTTTGAGAAGTGATAGTAATCTGGATACCTTCACCATAAGTGTATTGGTTGGGTCAACACAAGGACACAATTGTCATTTGAAAAGATGTGAGCCTATGTTGAAAGAGAGTAATCTTGTTAATTAAGAGAATAGGCAAGTCTCAGTTTTATTAAAGGAGTATGACTCATGTTTAGAGTTTGCATACTACTAGGTGAAGTATATGAAGCCACTTCATCTATGACTGACCTATATATACCTGATGGTAAACTCTAAGGCGTTTGAACAGCTGTGACTCAGCAACAGCTAAACTAGGCCTAAGTTTGGTTCATTAGAATCTCAAACATGACATCAAATTACCCTGAAGTCATCAGGTCAAGTGTAGGGCTAGCATAATCAAACTTGCCTCAATCATCTTTAAGATCATTTTTGAATTTTGCAGCCCTTTTAGCTATTCACCAAGGACATAACATTGATTTTGAGATTTTTTGATGGTTATTACCCAATTTATAAATGAGACTTTATAATCAGATTTATGATTTAAAACAAATTATAGGGTGAGATACCATCTCCTTCTCACACTCTATCATATCCTCTATCCCCGCACTAATTCAAGGTTAGCTGTGGCCTTGATCCAGCCACATGTACGCATGGAGGCGCCCTACAGCTCAGCTTAAGAGGCGGCATGGGCCTAATAGACTTTGAGGGACACGCCAACTGCATACTGGATAACTTGATAGAGGAAGTTAAGCCCGCTACTCCACACCAACACTGGTCAAGGGCAGCAAGGGCCAACTTTGCACAGGCGCTCAAATGTCCAACCCCCACAACCCATCCAGCCTGCTCACATACCTCGCAAACCACCCCAACGCTGCAGACCTGCATTGACCCCCTTCATTTCAAACGCCTCCTCTGCACCATCCAGAACCTAGGATGGACGGTCAAAATAACTGGCACTAGTCAAGGAAGAGGAAGACCCAGAGCAAGTTTCACATTAAGGAAGCAGGACCACCACCATCAGATGGACATAAACAACAAGGTCCTACCATACAAGAGTCAACTACCTGGATGCCTTAGACATCTCTTATGACCTCACGAAACAAAAGGTGATATGGAGGCTCTATCATCACCCACTCCTCCAGCCAAGGGTAAGAGCAAACACCTAGCGATGCCTCAGAAGAACCGACAGAACAGCAGACCGCCTCAACACTTTTCATGCGACATGTGCAGTCTGTGGAGGGGATGATATCCTACATCACCGCCTTGAAGCATGCCCACCATCAAGAGCCATATGATGTGAAGTTTCGCTCCTGTTTAAACCCACAACAACCAGGAGCTATCAATCTCCAGAAGCCTCCTCACACTATGACTTGAGTCCCATATACTACCCACGCTCTGCTCCCTCATAGTCACCATTGCATTGTGGACTACACACAGTCTTGTTGGATGCCTTAAGGGAAAAGTGCCTAACATCCATGGGAGAGTCGGCAAATTCGACCTGCACCTACTGGAACACTTTTAAGCCTGGCTCTATGGATACATGAAGATAAAGCAACAAAGACTCAATGAGTCATTGTTCCCAGTCTAGTTTCTACACGTGAACCTCTTCCTCCACACCTGTTTCATCATAGGGGAAGGCCCTAAGGAATAGAATACCCAACCCCACTACACCTGGCAGTACCAGCTGACAACAAAAGTAGCTTGTCTACAATGGGATGACTCAAAGTTTTTTCCAAATTCTACTTCCTCACCCACAACTCTTTTCTAGCTCATAACAGTAGTGCTGGTCACTTGGTCGGCCTACCCTGATTAGATAAATAAATATAGGGCGAGATAAAGGTAAGCCTATTATTAAAGGGAGAGGCGCCAGATAGAACCATAATCTGGGAACAATTATATTGCCACCCAGATACTTAATTGAGCCTGAGATTTCATAGTATTAGAAATTATACAAGGAATACTAATTGAAACTGTATAGATAGTTGTATTAGAGCTTACATAATTCTAAAAATCTATTTTTTGAGATATGATTAATTTTCCAAACTTCCCCCAATTATCAAATTGTATTTTAGCTAGCAAATCAATGAATCACATGGTATCTCTATGATATAAAATTGATGTACGAGTAAACCATTTAATATATTACCCCTCACTAGAGGATAGCCCCATTGGACTCCCCTGAGTGTAGGTCAAATTGCATGCTCATGTGTGGTTGGTAAACTTTGTTAATGGGACGTAAATAAAATTTTATGTGAATGCCCAGGGGTCTTATAAAGCGTTAATATCTAAACTACAGTATCCTGTTGGACGTAAGAGGCCTCAACCGCCTGCACATTTCAATAATGGTATCCCCATCCTCATCCTCCAGCATCAAAGATCAATTGAATGGACGTGGTAGGCGATGAGGTTAAATTTACTTGAAATATTGGCATCCCTTAATCTTGTAGGCTGTCAGGATCAACATTCACACAGGAAAGTATGATTTTAGAATTCTATAACCATAATGACCAAAAAGTAAGCTTACAAATTTTCACTATATAAACTTTTATTGAAGATTTTAGTTAAGTATCCAATTTTATTTATTAATATAGGTTATTATCCACCACAGAAACCCTTGTCACCAATTATCTAGCCATGAGGATTGCTAAGTGGCACAAAATGCAAAAGGACCCTAAAATTGACATAGGCTGGCTTTGCCATTAATGTACCTACACCTTTAAGCTGATGGTTGACAGGTAATTTAATTTCAGGCTTGAGCCTGCTGCAGCACTGCACTTCATCCTGGTTTGAGCCATTGCTGAGTTATTTCTGGATGAATGCCTCAGACATATTCATCCAATGTCTAGAGGATGTAGTATAGCTAAGGTGACATTCCTGCACCTCAATCTGCTAGGATGCAATTTACACCTTGAGTGAGGTTTTTACAGAATTAACACTTACCTACTTTGCATATCGTTCAAGGTGACTTTCATTTTGTGCAAATTTATATTGCCAGATTACAATTGTGTCCTTGGGTTGGCCCAACTATTATATTATTTCAAATTTATACTTTTTTTGATGGACTGTATATCCTGCCAACCAACAGATTTAAGGGATGCCAATATTTCAAGTAAATTTAACCTCATCACCTATCACATCATTTCAGTCGGCCTCTGACACTGAAGCAGAATGATTAGGGTGCTATTATAAACTGCAGGCGGTTGAGGCCTCTTGCGCCCTCCAGGAGACTTCCAAGAGAAAAAGTTGACAATTTCTGGTACCACTAGATTTTATGGTGCATTACTCCCCTAACCCCAATTACTAAATAAGTCATCCAACAAACAATCTGAATAAACCCACACTCAGGAGGGCTCTCATATGGCTCTCCTCTATTAAAGGTCACGTAATGATTGGTTTATTAGTACCTATTCCTTTAAATGTTGAGATACTAGGTGATTCATTGATTCAGTTGTTGAAGCCTAATTTTCTGTTTAGATAATATGGATAAATAATATAAATATCTTTAAATTTTCGATCTTTTTAGGCTATTGTCTGCCATAAATCTTGGGATCAAAAAGGATTCCAATCATAATTTATCTAATAAATTTTGTACTCTTAGAATTTTAATATTAATAAAGTGATTACATTGCGCCCAATTTTAACCCTTCTACCACGTCACACTAAAAATAAAGTTGTCATTTTGCACCAGATACTTATCCATTTTAATTTTAACTTTGAGGCTTTTCTTTCCGCTTGACATCACTTTCAAGCAAATTTATTAAAAAAAGCATCCATTATATTTCCATCGCCACCTCCACCATATCAGTTTCCATTTTATGTCAGCGGATCCGCCACCTGCTGCTCCAGCGTGGGGCAGCAGCGCTCCATCTGCTAGCATTTTCCGCCCTGCAGGCAAATGTGTGCGTACTGGCTCATCCAGTCCGCCTAATTCATCAGGTCAATTTGCCCCTCCTAGGGACTTATCATTACACTTAGCGCGAGTACACCCAACCCACCCCCACCCACTAGACCTACTCTAATCCAATATTCGCTTTTGCCTCTGAGTTGAATATGGGCATCTCTTCACATATGCTGACAAAGCAATAATTGAGCTGGCAACATCCACGTTTTCACCAGCGGGATTTATTGACTTCCGCCCTTATAAGGGCTATTTTGATATTGGTTTTCCCACTGAAGAGGACGCAGCTGCAGCAGCATCTACGCCCTTAATTTATAAAAAAAACTCCTATTTCCACAACCTGTACACGCCTCCCCAGTGACACCACAATGGTGGTGACCTTTGCAAACCTTCCTTCACACCTTCCGCCTCAAACACTCTATGAAGAACTGATGCTGGGGCTATCCAAATATGGTACAAACCCCATCCTCCACTTCCTGGTCCCAAGCGGAGCTGAGCGGTTAGCAGCACCACAGGCAATGGCCATTATCACCCCCCACCAACCAACCATAGCCCAGCACATCCCTCCACGTGCCCATATCCCATCTGAACCAAGACACTTCTTTTGGGCTCATGTTGACAATGTCTGCACCATTTTTACCTATGCTATGAGTTGGATCATTCCAAGAAGTCCTGTAGTTTCAACTTAAAACTAGAAGATTCCGCCAAGCCCACACATGGGGCCGCACAATCAGCATTTAAGTGGGGATTTTGGCTGCCCCCACCCCCTCCAGCTGAACGCTCAAAAATCAGAAAAACCTTTGCAACCACAGCCCAAGCCAGCTTAATTTAAAACGATCTACCCAATCAGGAGCAGGTTTGGACTCATCTTCAGTCCAACCTATTTAACGCCCCAAAAACTACCCAACCAAAACCTCATCCATCTGAGTCAATCATGCTCAATCAAAACCCTGGGACCTATTGGATGAAATTACTGAATATGGGGAAATTTTACCTCCTCCTGACTTTCCAATTAATTTGGAATCATATATACCTTCAGATTTCGATGCCCCATTCCCATTTAAGAAATATATCCCCAAACCCACTACTACCCCATTTTTGAGTGAACATCAACTTGATGAAGCTGCTGTGGCCTCTCCTGATAGCTGCCATCTCCGTGAAGCTGTGGCACAACTTGTCGCTCAATCTGATGAGGGGCTACATTCAATCCGTTACCCTGATGATTTCCCTGCAGTTGCAAAGTATGAAATTGAACGATTAAAGGAAACCGCCATCTCTGCTCTCAAGCAAGTTGTTGCGCTGGCAAAATTTTCCCCCACCACGTGCATCACCAGAGCCAATATAACTAAATTTTCTCAGCTTCCCAATGCACGCATACAAGCTGAACACCATGTTGCCAAATTCCTAGAGGCTATGCTCCAGGCCCAGCTTGTTAGCAATGAACTTGACCCTTTTCCATTTTTCCTCAATCCTCATCCTGCGGATGCCCCAACCCCTTTGCTCTCAGCTTTAGTCTAATTCTTCATTAATGAAGAAGAAATTGATAAGCTGACTGAAACCCCCTCCCCCTTGGCTATGGTGGGATAAGCGGCCAAAACTGTTACACCTGGTTGGCTTGGTTTTCCTTTTTGTTTTGGTGTTCCGTCACTCATTTAGGGCTTTTGGTTTGTGTTTTTTGGTCGATTTTGTATTGGTAATGTCCGTCCCCTGGTCAGCTTACATCGGATAAATTTAATTTAATTTTAACTTTGATCCAAGCTTAATATTAAAACGAGTTGTTGGCCGCTTAAAAAACCATTGGCACCATTTCATTATGCTTAAAGATTTTTAATGGCTACAAACTCCAAACATGACAACGAATGCTACTGTTGGGGTTTTAAACCTTATCAGACCCTACTGACACAACATGAAACCATTAAAATAGTTAGATGTTATACTGAGAGTGGAATATGAATCTACTACTGTTGACAAAAAACCACCTTCAGGTTATTTATATTAAGTGACAAACAAGATAATTAATTCCCCTGAAATTATGTTTCCTTATACCAAGTTATTAATGAGCATAAAATTATCTTTGTAACTTATAGGCCATGGTATCTAAAGCGTCCTTTGCGCCTCTCCTCCTACTATAGGTATGAGGATCTTTTATAAAATCTATATTTTATACTATAAGTACAATATTTAGTATTGATTTACTTGATTTTATTTATTTTTTATATAAATAATTGGCTGGATTACCATCAACATATAATTCAAATCTCCCTGTCAATGTTGCGTGCTTCTTACATCTGCTATAGCTGCCTGATATAATTGCTGGCGCTCAATAAAGGGGGCCACTTATGAGTTAATTCACAATGATAAGTCTCTATGGAAAACAATTACAGCAAAGAATCCGATGAGATGGGGAATCTTAGATAAGTAATTCAATACTTTTTGAGGTTTTGGCTCAAAAGCTATAAGAATCAGTATTTCAACTAGCCAAAGAAACTTCTCTCTTGGCTGTGGACCCAATAACTTACCAACTACAGGTTGCCAACATGAAATTTACAATAAACTGATTAACGGAAGGGGTATATATCCCTGATTAGCAGTCTTGTTTCCTTAAGTCTTAATAGGCCCTCATTTATGAGGCTTTTTATACCTCTTCTAATTTACCTTGTCCAGAGTAGTAAACGGGCTGTCCATCACTTATAGCATTTCCAGAACCGTCCATCTATCACTTGATGCAAATTGTGAGCCTGCACCATCAGGAAACATTGAAACTACTAGAGCTTTATCAAAAACCTAAATTCTGACATTATCAATTTAAACTCTTCCTCAGCTTTAACTAGTTGATAGCTGATAATTAGACAATCTGTGACTCATCAGTAAGGTTAAAGAAAACTCACCTGCTTGGATTTTAATGCTGTCACTTTAATGCAAAAACTAGTTTACAACACAATAGAAAAGAGTGGCAAATGAGCTAAAAATTGGTTTTCAGGTAACTAGTAATAATGAGAACAATTTGTTGCAATTTGATCATGCAATGTTTCAAGGAATGTTGACATTAGAAATAGCTTACTGTGAGTTTTACCATCTAGTAAGGAAATGGGGGAGTGACTTATAGCTCTTCAGGACTAACTGGACCACAAGTTCAAGATGGGAATCAAGGTCCCGTAGGGCCATGAAGTCCTAAGTTCTTATGTAGTAGATGGTCATTCAGGATCCCCAGAACGGCAAGGAGCTCCTAGTCTAGGCCTATGAGAACTTCCAAGGCAGATGTCTCACAAGGACCCTCAGGAAATGAGGGACCCCCTGAAACTCTCAGCCCTCCTGGACATCCTTTAGATATCACCTTCTCTTCCTGACAACTCTCAAACTTATTGAGCATACACCCTACGAAGTTTTTAGGACAGCTATAACAGAAGGGCAAACATTTTTAGGAGGTTTTTTTATAAATAATCAAGGGAATTCCCATAATCCTGACCTGACTACTGAATCCTTAGAAGAGGGTATGAGATTTTTAGGTGAGGCCAACCGCCATAAAAATACCCAAATTTAGAAAATCAGAGAGAAAAATCTACAAATACTATTTTAAGTATGCGACCTGAAGAGACAAGTGGCCAGAAAGGCAGCCGCAACAACAGTTCTGATTATTACACCTCCCTTCAGGATGATGTGAGCGAGTTCAAACAACTGATTAGCAACCATATATGCTAAAAAATACCATGAAACTAATATATTGAAGTTTGGTTTCAATGTAGCACTACTATACATGTAAAATTACACCTACAGCTGCAGTGAGCCATATTGCTACCCCATTTAACCTGAATTCAAGGATAAGTATACTTTTGGCAAAAAATTATACTAACTTCCTTTATGTGTATGAGAGAGCTATATAGGAGGCGTTGGACCACCAAAAAAATTATACATTTACCCTCCTGCCTCAGACGTATAGCTTAAATAATTAGAGTTCAAGCCTTATGGCATTTCAAACTTGTGTCCAAGTTTAAAGAGCCCTTACCATGGAGTTCTGCAGTAAACATACCCTGTCAAACCATAACAGGTGTTCAAAGAGACCCATCTTAGAAGAGTTAGACCCACTATGATTTTGTTTAACCATTTCTTAGCTACTAAACTTTAGTCACTAGTCAGAAGGCTTTTCTTGAACCTTCCATTACTACTATGTTGTCCGCATTGTCATCTGAACTGGATTGTATCATTTATGTGAAAGACTAACTAGAGCTACACAAAATAATCTCAACGTTAAATAAACCATAAACAAAATACTAATTGCCTCATGACAAGGTTACTGAGAATCCCTTCCAAGTCGCCCTAATATCCATGATGTGTGTCAGAATAAAGAAAAAGTTACACATTGTTCATAATGTAACAGGCGTTTCCATGCCACTGAAGTCTTCTATAAGCGCCACCTAAAGGAGGCGGAAAAAGAGAAGTCAACCCATAGCATGAGGCTTTTTAATTTACCTACATTCTGGTGCATTAAAGTAAAGCTGCTCCCACCAATGAACCTGCTCCTGAAGAGATTGATGAGCAGGACTCTTCAGATAAGCCTTTATTTACATACCATTATTGTACTACAGAGTCAAATCTTATGCTTTTACTGAAGGCTCTTCTGGAACATACTAAAGCCTCAGTAACTAGAGTAGAATTCTGTTTATTGATTAAGATTATGGCTATTGTTGACATGGGATCACCCAATAATTAATCTCAACTCTATTAGTTAGCTGACAAAAAGTTGCAATTAGATTTTTTATTTTATTTAATTGAGGATGGCCGACCAGGGGACTGACACATCTATTATGTAGGAATGGAAAGTAAAGAGGGGGGAGCACACTAAGCATTTGAACCTTAAAGATAAGACATGGTACACTTGGGTGTAGCTAGTAGCCACGGGTGGTGGGTGACTATGACCTTAAGATACTTTACAGCTCAAGGGCTAGTAAGGTGTACCGCCTATAGATATTTTGAGGTTTTCAGTGTCACATCGAAGGAACCAGATTGGTAGCCAGTTACCCATCTGTTTCTTCCATTTGTGTTTTAGTGATCTAAATATCCAGGCTTGGAAGTGGTCAGTCAAATGGCTGTGGAACCTAACTATAGCTTGGTTAATGTTGTGGAAGATCCCGTTGAAAACATCAAGGGTAATTGTGTGAATATACCATATTGCAATACTCACAATTAAATCTCTTAGCGTCTGGGGATAGGTGAGATCGTGTTGAGTGCTAGGATATTGCGGGATAGTCAGAATTCAGCTGATGGTGATTTCTGGAATAAGTACATCACATTGGCCCAGATAATCTTGGACGGCGGCACTCTTCCAGGTGGTGGGCTAGCGTGTTGGGTCTGCCTCAGATGGAGCATGATTGGAACATTGAGAAGTTGCGGTAAGCTCTCCTAAACGTATGACGCATGTAGCGCCACACTGTGGAGCTCACTTGTGGGGATAAGAGGGGGCAAGTGATGGGGTCCAACACCTTCCTTTGGGTGCGCAATTCATATGGGACGTCTTGGTAATCTAGATAGTCAATCTGGGATAAAGGGAAGGGTGTTAGTGGGGCAGGTGCATTGGTCACAGTTTGTCCTCTATGGAGTCGCTTATACTCTATTGGAGGGTTAGTATCTTCCGATTGTTGTGCATAGGAGAAACTCCGATTCCCTTGTCTTAGGCTGTACAGGACGCGTTTGAAGTAGTGGTTGGTGTTCTGCGGTCCTGTGGCTGTTGGATGTGTTGTTAGGTAATTCATCAGTGTTGTAGGGTTAGATGGGCACCTCAGATGTAGTGCCCTTGCAAAGTTAGTTTGGGCTGCTTTGGCCCAGTGGGGGGAAGGCAGGTTGGGTGACGTTGTCAGAGCTATCCATGAGCCAAAGATTTACATTGCTCGTTCTGTAAAGTTGAGCAACCCCATCCTTCCTTTCTTCCATGGGCCGTACATGGTCTCCAGCCTGACTGGTGCGCGGTATCCAGAACACAGACAGTTCTTCAGGAGCTTGTAGACTGCGTTGGTAAAGTTGGCGGAGAAAGGAACTGTGTGAGCAGCAAACCATTATTTTGACAAGATCAGGGAGTTGGCTAACACAACCCTTCCGGCTAAACTAGCTTTACTACTCCACATACTTGTCATTCTTTTTGTGATGTTGTCAAATATTTTGGTTTCAATGGTGTCAAGTGCATATCCACCAGCCTCGAGCCATATTCCCAGATGACGGACTGGGTTGGTGGCAAGGTGGGGTGCGAAGGGTAAGCACAGTGGTTTTATTGTAATAGGTCTTTGTCTTGTGGTAGGATGTGTGGTGGGTTGGCTTGGTTAGTGGCGGGAGGGTGGGGTCCAATTTGAACTGAATTTGCCCATTACAATTACCTCTGTTTTCTGTTTGTTCATCTTGGCGTTACTCACTGAAACAGCTGGTAGATAATGCGCTCAATTACTTTGGAATCCCTGTTGCCTGAGACGCTGACTACGCAGTCATCAGCAAAGGTGAGAATTTTGGTTGGTAGTTGTTCCTCCAACCTGATTCCATAGAGCTGTGAGTTTACTATGCGGAGGAGAGGGTCAAGGGTT
>JAKSZP010010929.1:0-81242 GCA_022478985.1 Massospora cicadina | reverse complement strand
ACCAGCTAGTTAAGCCTCAGTTCGCATGGCATACTGTTTTGTTAGACATAGTGGGGCCTCTGCTGACTGGCGCAAACCCCTCCAAATATATAATAGTTGCCATCGACCATTTGACAAGATGAGTGGAAGCAAAATGATAGCAAGGATTTGGGGCTTTCACTACCACCAAGTTTATCCTGGAGTGTATCATACAGCGCCATGATTATCCGCAATTTATTCTAATGGATAACGTGACAAATTTCACATCACATATATTGGCCAAGTAAATGAGCTCATGGCTTCCGCGGGGTCTCAACTACTCCCTACCACCCTGAATCTAACGGTATGGTGGAACGAATCAATAAGACCTTGGTAGATATTCTACGCAAGCTTGTAAATGAGTGGCCGTCATACTGGAGCACCCTTTTATCCACCGCTGTCTTTGCGTACAATATCAGCTACCACTCAGCAACTGGAAAGAGTCCATTCCAATTGCTCTATGGACGACATCCAGCGCTGCCTGCATTACTTTACTACTGTGTGGAGGATACCAGCGGAGTTGAGCCCCACCGCTATTTGTCTACCTTAACAGACATGGTAATTAAAGTCTAAACTGAAGCATATTCCACTAGTCTTGCCAAGAAGGTTTGGGATCATGCAGCTGACCATGGTAGATGCAGCAGTCTTCCACAGATTGGGGTAGGGTTATTGGTCCTTTTTCACGACCAACATGGGTTTGGAAGAAGGAAAAAGCTCTACAGTATATGGAGTGGACCATTTGAGATCATCGAGAAGACTGGGGCCGACGCCTACACCATTAAAAAACCCATGGGTGGTTGGATAATAAAATGGGATACACGTGAAGTTCCTTCAGCCCTACAAGAAATATATGCTTATCATACAGTCAAGGGGGGGTAATGTTGAGATTTCAATATGACTGGACAATAGGCTAGTGTTCTGGTGGATCGTAATTTAGATGTGAAGTGAGCTCCAAGGGCGAGTAATAGGTTAGATCAATGCGAGATGAATTGATCAAATCAATTAGGTTTCAGTAATTGAGGAAACTCCGTCGAAGCCTCAATGATCAAACGAACTCTACATTGATAGCAAATGGTGATTGACTAAGGTATATGTGTCAAATCCATTGAAGAATACCGAGGGTTAAGGGTTGGGTGGGAGAATGAAGTCAAAAAGGGTTTTCAGAAGAGAAGAAGTAAGGAAGAAGAAAAAAGGGAGTAGGTGTAAGTAGATAGCGTAGGCAGAGAGGGTCTGTGGGATATAACATATTAAATAAAGTAGCATAGCTGGGGCGATTGCCTCATCTTTTATAAATTTTCTTACATTTATTTGAGGGGCCAACGATCTCCATAATGTTTGGCCGTTGCTCAGTGGGCTAAACCTGGTGCAACACGTTCAGTGGAAACAAGTCATATCCGCCAAAAGTTAACATGCTTATATGCCCGGAGGAACTTTGCATGCACCCAATTGATGATCCAACTGCTAGCGTGGTCCTTGATAGTATACACATCTATACCTGTCTTATCAATGACTTCAAATGGCCCAATCCAGATAAAGACCAGCTTGTGTTTCTGGCTGAACTCATGTTGATCATGGAATAGGACCATGTCTCCATCTTTGAACTGTGCTAGGCCATCCGCCATACCTGATCAGCAGCCTGGATTTTTATTCTTTTGGATAGGCTGAACGAGTATGCTTCAGTTTGTAATTTGATTAGCATATTTATTAGGATGGTCAAATAGCGTTGCAAATCCATTCCTCCAGTGTCCTCTACACAGGCATATAGGAGGGCGGGCAGAGTGGAGTGCCGCCCATAAAGCAATTGGAATGGGCTTTTTCCCGTGGCAGAATGGTAGCTAATGTTGTTTGTGAACACTGCGGTAGAAATAAGGGTACTCCAATCAGAGGGCCTATCAGTAACCAACTTTCAGAGTATGTTCACCAGAGTCCCATTATTCCGTTCAATCATTCTAAAGGACTTGGGTGATACAGAGTTATTTAGAATTTTGTGGATGGCCATCAGCTCTTTAAGCTTTGGAATAATGTGAGAAGTGGAGTTAGTTCTTGTTATATGTAAGGAGGAACTGAGGGTATCCATGCCGCTGAATAATGCATTCCATAATTTATTTGGCCACTGTTACCGCCCTCAAGTCTCATATCGCTCTGGCTTCAACCCACCGGGTTAAGTGGTCAATTGCCACCAAAATGTACTTGGACCGATTAGTTCCCATAACAGAGGGCTGACAACATTTAGGGAAGCTGTATGCCAAGCATAGTGTGGCTTACTAACCGGTATGAGGTCTTCTGTCAGAATTGATTTTCCACTTGACACTAATAACAGGAGGAGATAGTTTCAAGCACATAAAAATTCATGCTTTCCCAGTATTACCAAGGACGCAATAATTCCAACGTCTTGTACACACCCCTGTGCCCAACGGCCCTATGTGCGCTCATGATAACAGATGGGCTAGTGGAAGGTCTTGGCATATTCACGTAAGTGTCCCTATCTGCTTATATAATTCCCCAATTTTCTGGAACGCATTAACCCTTATCCCATCCAATACCTCGATGACTGGAGGCGGTTCAACGTCGTACTCGCTGCTAAGCATCTTGTCAAACATTATGTCACTCAGATCTTTCATAACTGCAATTATTGGTAATCTTGACAAGCTGTCTGAATTCTGGTGTTTGGCTCCCAGTTAGTGAAGAATTTCGAAATTGTATGCATGCAGTTTAAGAGACCATTGGGCCAGACGCCATTCAGGCTTTAGGACTCTGTAACCAGCGTTATGAGGCATGATCCGTTAAAACTTTGAATTTCACCTCATGCAAATACAACCAAAATTGCTTATAGGTGTAGATCACTACCAAGCACTCCCGCTCAGTCATGGTATAGTTGCGCTCATGGCTGTTCAAACTATGACTACAGTATGCTATGGGGTGCTCTTCTCCTTCATCATCTTTTGGAATAGGACTTCCCCTACAGCGGAAAGGATGCATCTGTCTGAACAATGAGCTCTTTTTCAAAATTGGAATAGCGTAACACCGGCGCACTGGTTAACGCCATTTGAAGCATATCAAAAGTGCGTTGCTTTTTCCGCCCATTCAAACGTAGCATCTTTTTTTAATAACTCAAAGTGTGGGACCTCAATACAGCTGAAGTTAGGAATGAAGCGCCAGTAATATATGAACATTCCCAAAAAGACCTGTATATCCTGCTTGCTATTGGGTGGAGTCATTTTACATATAGCTTCCACCTTGGCTGGTTGAGGTTGCAGCCCTGTGGGATCAACCACGAACCTAGGTACTCCAGTTGGTCCTTAAAGAAGTGGCATTTCCAGGGTTTGATCTTGATGTTAGCCCCAGCGAGCCAGCGGAATACAGCTTCTAGATGGTCGAGGTGTTCAGAGAGGGTTCAGGAGAAAATATATATGTCATTAAGGTATATGAGGACACACGACAGTTATAGATCACCAAAAATAGTATCCATTGTCCATTGAAACGTAGCTGGGTCATTACACAGCCCTTGTGGCATCCGGGTCAGTTGAAAAACCTTAGGATGTGATTACAGTGCACTTTTCCTGCTCCACCAGTGGCAACTCGATTTTCCAGTAGCCTGAGATCAGGTCCATACTGAGAAAAACGAGCTCCCTTTAGATGATCCAAAGCGTCATCAACTCATGGTAAGGGATAGGAGTCCTTTTTGGTGATGCTGTTGAGCTTTCTTTAGTCTATTACTACACGGTTGGTGTCATCCTTATTTTTTGCAATCAGAATGGGCGAAGCCCATGGACTATTGGATGGTTCAATCATCCCTCGCGCTAATAGCTTGTCAATTTCCTCAGTTACTACTTCTTCCACCACCCTTGATTGGTGTATTATCCTTGACCTGATGGGAGGATGATCTCCAGTGTCTAGCCTATGAACTACCCCCCGTGCACATCCTAAATTGTGGTCATCAACAGCGAAAATCTCTTTATATATTGAAATAAAGCAATTTCCCTATCTTTCTGTGGTTCCAACATCCCCATTAATTCATCATGTGATACAACAGCCATTAAATTGAGCTGTGGTTTGAAAGGCAGACCAAAATCCTCCAGAGACCCAAATTCATGAACTGAAAGAACTTCCTCAATGGGGTTTAAGCGTAGATATGCCACTATTTGGTGGCGGCAGATTTGCAGTGGTACCTTTTATAGATTAACAAGTAAAACTTTGATCTAAACTTGCCTTGATAATATAATGGTTGGGGCCACGTGGGGCTAAAGCCGTGATTGTTGATGTGGCCCGATAACCTCCTCATAGAGTCCGTCTGGAATTTCAATCACCAAGTCAGTGCTCACTATAACTTGATGCCAGATGGAATAGATATAGGTCCAGCAGCTCTGAGTGGCAGCCTTTGATATTCATAAGACTGTTGAGGAAGGGCCCGAGTTTTGCCCTTTAACAGATGGTAACGCACAGGGATCACTCCATCGCTGTAAGCCAGATTGATATTCCCCATATGCACTGGATCATTTGGAACTCCACTAGAGGTGAAGTAAATTGGGATTCGCTGACCCAATATCTCAAAAGTCTCACCTGTCATAACAATGACAGCCCCATAGCGTCACAAGAAGGAAGTTCCAATTAACAGATCGTAATAGCTATCTGGTAATACTATAGCTGGAGCTACCATGACAATAGAACCAAACTGCAGCAAGAGTGCACTGTATGCTCCCTCCAAGACCACATTTTCCACTCCAGCAGTGCCATATACCATCCAGTGTTCCACATCCAGCTTTAATTTCAATCTGGCCACCAATTTTGTGGAGACTATATTGAAGGGGGCACCAGTATCTATGATGGCACGGACTTGGGTCATAGCTACAGCCAGGTCGCAGTAAGTTTTTTTAGAGTAAGATGCGTTTTGACTGTTTATAACATGGGCATTTAAGGAATCTCTGTTTCAAGGGAAACACGCAATCCCTTTACCAATTCTGGGTATTGTTTTATAATAGTTTTGACTGGAAGAGCGGCGCTTACTGCTTGCAAAAAAGGTGCATCTGAGGAGGGGTCTAACTTCTCAGGGGTTACTTGGTTAAACATTTGGCAAGCATACGGCGCAACCTGCATCTGAGACCCTTCTTCTGCCATAGCCAAAGACTGCACTTGTGTCAAAACATTCACCCCCCAACCAAATGCTGATATAAAATTGACTCATTGTGCAAGGGAACGTCCGCTGAATATTCTAATTTGGGTTCAGGTGGGACGTCTGGTATAGCGGAGATAGAGAGTCCCTTCTCTATTCCGCTCTGACTTTTCCCTGGATGTATTGTTCAGGCTGTACACTAGAGACCAGTTGATTAGGGCACCATCGTGCCAGATGCCACTGTCAACTGCATTTGAAACAGCTGACTCCATAGGGCCCATGTCCCTGATTAATATAAAACAAGCCACATCAAGAGTTGGTCTGGAAGTGGTCAGCATAAACATTTTTAGGGCGATAGTTGGGCCGTGGAAAATAAACAGGTATGAGGCGGATTTTTAACTGCTGAGAGTAACTTGGTGGAATGTGAACTGGACTAGCAGACTTCCCCAAGTAGGATGATTCAGCAGTTATAGCAGGATGATTCTGCTCGGTATTAAGTGGAAGGAAGTTGGCTGATATACAGTGCAAAACTGAACAATTTTAAGCAATGGTAAAGCTACATCCAACAGTGGGGCCATAACATTATGTAACTCACAGTATGGCTTTACAGCATAAGTCATTGCAATACACATGTCTGATTCGGATAAAATTCTGGCCCCAATTAACACATGAGCTTCAACAGTAAATTGCTCAGCAAATGTGGTTAGGGTCTCATTCCGCTGAAAACTGATGGTCAAAAATTCAGCCTTCCGCTGTGACATCTCTGAAGTTCCACTGAACAACCACAGCACTGTATCTTTGACTTCTTAGTATGGAATGGAACTGCCAGAAAGGTAACATACAACTTGATCAGCACTTCTGACATCCAAGGAAGAAATCAACAGTTTTACTATCCAACAATCTGAGACTTCTTCAGTTGCAATTTCAAATTGCTTAAAAAACCCATGAATATTCCCTTCACAATTGAATGGGGGCAACTTGTTGCAGCAAATCTCCTGAAGCAGCTCATCTTGTTTTTTTCAGCACAGTGTCCAAAGCCAGTTTCAGTTCCGCATAGGCAACTGACCCAGAGTGTTAAGTAGAATTTTTTTCAACAAAACATTGATGCGACATAACTGGCAACTGAGTTTTTATCATTTATAATTGATCAATGAGCTCCCTGTAGAGAGCACCACTGTTATAAAATTGGCGGTATTCAATAGATACGCTGGAGGGTTTTGCACAGGGTTTGACCCACTGAGCAATCAGGACCAACAATATGATAATCGTTGCTCTTGAAAAAACAGAAGCAACTTACAAATAATTACAGAACACTTGCTCCCACAACCCTCTTTTATTTAATATACTTAATACCTCGGATTCTTTCTCTTCCGCTTACTCTAAACTTGCTTAACAACCTCCTCCTCTTGATAATCTCATCTCACCTATATTGTAGTAACTTTAGATGCTACTGCTTCTATGGCTTAGTAACTTAATTCGCCATATCTCATTGGTTCCATCAATTCCTTATTTGTTAATTTCCCAATTGCCTAATCTGAGATGAATTCCCAACAACCCAATATTGCCTCATTTCAAGGCGCTTGAATTACCATTACTCATATCAAATCTTGGCGGATTACATCCGTTCCACCATAATGACCTAGGGCTTATCATCCAGTCATATCAGAATCATGACACTAACCATAATATTACCCTCTGATTTTTGAGGCTCCACCCCTTCTTCAGGGGCTTCATTAGAGGAAAAGTTCTTGTGGGCGGGAGCCAGCTTCATGGTGGTGATGGCTTGTTTAGTCTTGAGCCTTGCTTCCTCTAAGGAACCACTTGTGGAATAAATTAATGTGATTTTCTAAATGGATGTAGTCATGTCCCTTAATCTAGCTATTTCTGTGGCATCAAACCTATACACTACTTCAGAAACCAATTCTCCTCCTTACACTATAGGAGGCTAAAAAATATTCAATTTCCCACTCTGGTGCTCCATCCATGAGGTGTGCATCTGGTCTCTTTGGCGGGGGACCCTCAAATAAGGTCATCTTGCTTTAATAATACACCGCAAAGATAAAAAAGAGGAGATTATTCAAATTTTATAAGGAATGCTCACCTTTTTGATAATGCAGTAAGTTCATATTCTTTTTGGCTCCATCTCTATGCATTGCTGCTTAATTGGGATATTCCTGGCATCAGTAATCATGAAATCTCCCTCCTTGTATGCAAGAACAACCCATCTCTTATCATTGGCATTCTCCTTATAAATCTTCATGGGGACATCCAAATTGATGTTGACCCCTTGGTGTACTTGCTTTATGGACTTTTCGAAGTTCAACACTCTCCCAACTATGACCTAACGCTAGGTTCCATGTTGAATGGGGTTTAAAACCAAGTAGAAAATAAGAAAGGCACCTAAATGAAACATGTTGGCGTTGGTATAAGTAAATTGAGCAAGGGAAGTTGAATGGGCCATTCAGAATAGTTGTCTGTAGTAAAACTCCGCAAGAACAGTTTAAGGCACTGGTTTACTCGTTCTTTATGCCCTTCTGATTGGAAGTAGTAGGCAGTAGAACGTCTTTGATGATTTTGAAGAGTAGCACAAATTTTCAAAAAATAAATATGTGAATTGGGGTCCGCAGTAACTAAAGAGTTCTTGAGGAACCCCATAAACGGAATATGCATGAGAAATATATAGCTTAGCCATCTGTGCCGCAGCTACCATGGTGTTACATGAGATGAAATGGGCGAAATTGATAAACTAGCCCACACCACCATAATAGCGTCATATCCCTCTGACATAGGTAGATCCACAATAGCATCAATTGAGAGGGAAGTCCGGGGACCATAGCTTTTTAAACTAATGACACCAACCCACACAAGAGGCTGGAAATTTGGTTTCATACTGTTGTAAAACAGGTACTCTTTTGAATACCTTGCAACCTGGGCAAACAACCTCTTCCAGTAATACGTACAGCGGATAATCTCCATGGTTTTCACCTTCTTGGGGTACCCTAAAGCTATACAATCATGGCGTTTCTTGAATATCTCCAAGCAAAATAGTCCTACGGGAAACCAAAAGCGTCTCTGGAATCATTCCTCTCAACCTTTACATGGTACTCCTTGGTTATATACTCCTGATTTTGCTTTTATTTGGCAATATTTAAGTAGCTTATGCTGATAACAATTGAGAAAGTATGTCCTTCCTGATTAAACCATACTCCTCTATATTCTACAGAGATGCAAGAACAGGAGTGTATGCCACAGCGGAGGGCTGCTTAGATACAATGCTACCTGTTAGTATAACCAGATGGGTGTTATGTAACTTCATCTCCTTGGGGTTAAGAGATCAAAGAAGGGCTTTGACTCAGAGCATTAGCCAAACCATTCTCCTTAAATATCATAAAAGCATAAGAGAGCAAAATTTGGTCAAGGGTCACATGCTAATGAATTTGTTGTGGGGTCAGTACATTAAGAGCGCGGTAGTACAAAAGTGCTCAATGGTCAGTACAAACCATAAATGGCTGTGAAGATCCAATTTTATGATGGCGTCAGTAAGTTAATGCTTCAAATACTGCTAGTAACTTCTTATCATAAACAGCGAAATTCAACTCAGGTGAAGACATTTTCTGGAAAAAGTATCCCATATGATGCTCAACTTCATCCTCACTCACTTTTAATAGAGCAGCATCTATTAAAGAGTTTAAAGCATCATTAGCCGCTATAAACTCATTATCAGGGTCCATGTGATGAAGCGTTGGCGTGGAAAGTAAATGCGCTTCACAACTTGGAATACATCCTGAAAAGTTGAAGACCACTGGTGCACTTTTGCCCTACTCGCCTTATATAAAGGCGCCGTTACCTCAGAAGATTTAATGTAAGCTTCTTAAGGAAGGTGCAAGTCCCAAAACTTCTCAATTCTTTAGCCAAGTTTGGTGTGGACCAATCATTAATTGCCTTCTCCTTGTCTGAGTTGATCATATGGCATTTTTCAAGAACAATGTATCACAGGAAGGTGACCAAAATTAAAAAAATCACACTTATTGTGCTTCAGCGTCAGGTTTGCCGCCCTCAAATGCTTAAATAATTACCGCAGGTGGATTTTATGGGGTGCTTGATCTGGGGATAACCATAATGTCAACCACGTTGGCCACAGCGCATACGCCTGATAGCTTTCCTAATGCTACATCAATATGACGTTAAAAATTTCAGCCGCATCATATAACCCAAAAGGCAATACCTAGAATTGGATAATACCTTTCCCAGTACAGAATGCAGTGCGCCATTCCTGCCAAGTATTGATGAGAATCTGATTAAAGGCATTCAATATAACTGATTTGAAAATATTTTGTTTTTTTGTACAGTGGGCAATTTGTAACTCCTATAGAATAGGATGCAGATCAGGTATGGTGACATTATTGAGAAACCATAATCTACACAAGGGCATAGAGTACCATCTGCTTTCTCCTTAAAGAGAAGTGGTGAACATAATTGAAAATTATGCTTAAATATTCTCCCTTTGCTAGCTTCTCCATAAGCCAAACATCCAATGCTTCCTCTCCTTGTAAAGTTAAAGGGTTGATTAAGGAGGAAATAGAACCAGGTCAGTTTTAAGTTCTAAGTCACAATCAAACATGAAATGGTCTGATATGACATCTTTAAAAAAGTTGTATCAAGTGAAGATTCCGATCCTTCCTAACGGGAAGGTAAGGGCACTTCTAAATTGAGATTCAGAAGAGGTGTAAGGCTTAGTCTGTGTACATCTGACCATTAGGGAAAATTGCATTGAAGGCTGTTTTCAGATAGGAGGATCACTAATATATGGCCACCCTTCAAGGATAACATCATAATACTGACCTTAAAATTTGTCTGTATCAAATTTCTCCACAACTTCACTCACAAGATAAATGAGTACTTGAGATTTATGACTGCAAAGGAGCGGTCATTTAAATTATAGCCCATCTGATAATCAACTAACCCTGAACTTTCAGCATGGGAATACCCTGGGAGGCATCTGTACTAACCCTACCATCAGGTAAGTAGTTCAACTCAAGGTAGTCGGTTAGGTCCAGTTGGATCAATTCTCAGAGCTCTCAGTATCCAACAAAATAGTTATTATGAACTTCCACAAAGGGTAGTAAAAAGAGTAGCCTAAAGCAAAAAATAACCAGAAAATCTTTATTGATAATAGATAGAACCAACATCTCACCATTAGGTTTCTCCTTAGACTAAATCACGCCCCATAATGGGGTTTTTTTATTAGAAATGGTGGAGGGTAGTTTACCACCCTTAACACTCAGATTACATACCCCATGATATCCTCTGAAGCAGCTTATTTACCATCTTTTTGTTATACTAACTTCTGTCAACTTCCTAAGTTTATTAAATCACCTTAAGGACAAGCGCAGGTTCTCATAAGTGATGTTATATATGGGATTTTTCGATGTTGGACCAACAAAAGATCTCAACTGGTTTATTTTTACTTATGACATTGCCATTAAAAATAATTTTGGGCTTCAAAGGCAAAATACGTGATCTGGTAGCATCTGGATGTCGCTACTCATTACCATCATCATGATGCATCCTTATAATGAGGGTTCCCCAGGTTCTATGGGAAGGAGTTCTTGAGGGAAAATCATATCAGATGTTTATCAATTATAAAATCAGGACTAAAATTATGAAAACCACTGAATTCAATTGAAAGAAGAAGGAATAACAGAGTTACCACTAACCTATTTTAAATAAAGATAGTGTATTAGAGAGCCTTCTTTAAAGGAGTACCCTAGGTGAAACAAAAGTGCTAGACTATTTAGATCATTAATCAATAACTTGGGGCTAGACCCCCACTGACCCTCAAAATCTCAAAACTGAAAATTTGGTATAGATAAGAAATCTCTGTTTTAAAAAGTGTGTTTGCGTTCTCAGAAAAGGTATTTATATGAGTCTTGTGGGTGAAACAAAAGCACCTAAATTAACTGTATTGTTAGATAAATCTTGGGGCTAGACCTCCGCCAACACTTAGATTTTCCAAAATTAAAGGTATATAAGAGAATGAAACAACCACTTCCAAACAAGCGCTTGAGTTACCTGGACCATAATTATAGGGGTCACAATGAGTTAAACAATCAATGATAAATTACCTGTCCCTCTTTTGGGTGGGACAGGGAAATTACCTCATTGAGCATCAATCAAATGACAAAAGTTGGCAGGGGAATCCCGCCACACTGGAGCTTTATTGGAGATACAACTGCAATGACTGAGTATAATAAAAGATTAAAATTATGTGTCTTAGTCTAATAAGGTTGTAAAAACCCCATCAGAGATATCCAATTATCAGATAGACTGACGATTGACCCTTCAGAGTTATCAGCCTCCTCTGAGGGTGTGATTAATCAATCTGAAAGGTCCAAGCAAGCTGAAGGGGCTATGTCCTCCACAAGAAGGTTGATCTTATCTATAAAGAACCTTATCAGATCTGACCATCACAAGTAAATTAATAATAATCAGTAATATTGGTCATCTATTAGGAAAGATCTTACCTCGGATGAAAACGAAAATCCTCACCAAGGACTACCCAAATAACCCTTATAAATATCCCTCATTTTTAATTAATAAAGTACCACTATTTTTGTCTCAAGTAGCTCTATTTTGGTCAATTTATAACGGAGTTCTATATTCCGATTGAGATCAATTATTACAGTGAAACTAATAACTTCGTTGCATTGTTTACATCTTTGCTAAAGCCACAAAACTAATAATTTCATAGCCTTCATAGCGCCTGAATATTGTATTTTTTATCAAAAATTTCTATAAGCGTCCTGGTAGAAGTATACAAAGTTTAACAAAGATATAACTTATAGCTGCATCAGACAGAGGTATGGTTTGGTCACAAACGCATAATTGATTTAATTACATCCCAAAGGGAGTCCCATCTGATGGTGAGTGAAGAAAATTTAGAAGGGTTGTAAGGAAGGCATGTCAGGACAACGTGCTCTTAGAAGGCGTTTCAAACCTTCTACATACAACCACAAATGGGCTGAGCTTAGCACGTTGTAAAGACCCAGTCGGCTGCATTAGGTTACAGTCAGCACAGAAAATCGCTACAGTGATATTGTGGATGATAGCTGTTTAAGTTTGTATAATTAGAAGCTTCCAAAGCAATGGAAGCTAGCGCCTATTGAATTTCAGAAAAAAACTTCTGTTAGGCCTAAGAGTTATAACAGAAAGATCCTGAAGGGTAATAAACTACCAGGTATGAGCAGGAAGAGTAGGTGCCTACCAGTTGCTTGTAGCATGAGTAATGCCTGGCCTTACTAAAAGTAAAATAAACAAAAATGCCGTGGTAAGCAGCATGGAGACTGTGACCAATGGCCAACGCACCCAGCTAACACTCAGAGAAAGCCCTTCACAGAAAACTCATATGAATTTATAGTAAAAAGTTTAGTCAACCAATGTCAAAAGAGTGTCTGTAACTCTCTCATCCCTGAGAGGTGGTGGTGAATGCAGAACCACACAACCAGGGAAAACATTTACCAACAGCGGAAACAGGGCACTACGAAGGATGCCAGCACCCAAAGGCCCAAGAGAGAGGGTATATAGGATTATATAAATCACCAAATACACCAAAAACGCTAAGACTTGGTTAGACCCTGTTAGAATTCTCCCTGAATTAGGTGAAGGCCTTGTCCAGGGGGAAGGTTGATATAATCATATGAGGGGCACAACTCCCAAATGGCTAAATAAATTTGAGAATAAATTCAATTCTATGTTATCTGCTGTTGTACTGAATTCAGGGTTTTACCTTTAATTACTCCAAATTAGGAAATATTTACATCTCCAAGTTATTATCTAATCTTAATCCACACCTTAAGCTATTACCACCTATCCAAGTATCAAGATTTTCCTACTGGTCCCATGACACTACACTTAAGATCCCTATTTATTTCCTTTCATTTCCAAGCATTATAATTAGTACTTAATTACTCTATATAAAGTACTTTTTTCAACAGAATATATTATTTACTTTATCTTACCTTATTTAAAGTAGAACTTCTCATCAAGGCTGCATGCTTTGAAGCCCTGACTTCAGATAACCGCTCTCCCAGTGATTCCACCCTGGTGACCTGACAAAATGGTGCTCCCTGCCAGGTTGCTTCCAAGTTTCACCATGAGGATATAGCCTCAAACTTGGATGATAAGAGTTATCAATCCTCATTAAGTACTCTGGACCCTGATCTTTTGGTATACCTACTATGGAATGGCCAAGAGACAGACTTGTGAAAAGTAATTTTACCAAGAAAATCTTAAGTGTTCTAAAGAAGAAGGTTCTAAATGGTTCAAAACATCAAGATAACTCAAGCCCTTACTCGATTTATTGTATAAACCTGTTATAATTGAAGCAGATGTCAAAGAGCAATAAAGCCAACATCCTAAGGTGAAGAGAATGAAAAAGGCAATACTTTATTATAAGGACAAAGCAAAACTTTGTAAGTTAGAATGTGACTAAGACTGAAGAGATGCTTGGGAAACATCACACAGAGAAATCAATACTGGCCTCTAGGATGAGTTTCCCATTATGAGAAGAAACTCTTTAAATTTCTCTCTATATTGAAGCAATCTAAAAAGAAGCTGACCAAATTGATGCTTATCCTCCAGTCAAAGAGCTAAAAAAAAACCAATTTGAATGCTCAGAATTTGATAAAAAGAAATGATTTTAATACAGACAACAATATTTATTTAGCTGGTTCAGAGCATAAGATGGCCAACGAGCAACAACAGAATTATCAGACCAATCAACTTGGAGCAAGTTGAGAACTAGCTCACAAACTTGACAAAGGCAGAAAACCTCATATTATTTCTGGAAGCCTCAAAAAAATTGGTGCGACAATGCGCTGAAAACGCCAGAAAAATGCCTAGAACTTACCTTCATGCAATTGGTGACAAGCTCGATGACTCCTTTCCAGCAAATATAACGCTTGTCAATTTCAATGGCTCCCCTCCAGAGATCAGTCCAGATATTACTAAAATGAAGCATCAAGATTACCTGGTTCAGCTCTCAGATTGGGATAGTGTTGATCAATACAAAAATGAGGGTCATGAGAAAGTGAAGCTCAAGGAACCATCTGACATTACCTCCTCTACTAATGCCAACCATGTAGGAAGGGTTAATGCATGTCAGTCACAAATGCGTTACACCTGAGAATATACTTGAGACTAAAAATTGCGCCTCCCAAACAGGTGGCCCACCTGAGCTTATCTGCATGATATTGAGCACAATGGCCAGATTCAGAATTTCACTGAGGCGGGTGGCATTGCTCTCACCAAAAAGTATGGGCCCTGCATTTGACAGTGGGACTGCCAGGATATAAAGCGGGTGAAAAAGAATTCCATATCCTTGTACAACTGCATCTTCATTATGTGCAACGACAGCAAACCTTCCACCCACATCTTTGTCGCCAGTTCTGAGATTGCCCTCGCTGGTGATCTCCACTTCAACCCCAACGAAAACACCTACGTTGCGCCCCTGGAGGCTTCTGCACTGTCCAGCTGGCGGTCAGCCCCACCAGCGATCACCTGCAACTCCAGGCACCATTTTCAAAGTGTCATGACAAGAATGAATTGGACGTGGTTGAAAAACAGTTCAAGCACCTAGACCACACGAAGTACAATGTGTGTCCCAGAAACTTTCAGAAGTACCTCACCAGCCTCCCAAGGGTGCCGCTGCCTGGATGCTGAATGGCATGCTCCAAGTCCTCCAGTCCATCATCATCATCCGTGGCAACCACAATGCCAACAATTTTGATATTGCCATAAAAGAGTTCAATTTCATTATCTACCTGAGCCGCTCTGAGTATGAGTCCTACCACTCTAAGGTCGCTGAGTGCCAAGTTAAGGTCTACCGCTACTTCCACAACTCCAAAGCTGGCAACACCAACCTGGTCCGCATCAAGCATGAGGCTCTTTACACCCCCAAACTTGATTCCTCCATCTACCATAACCCTCAGGTCATAACTTACTCCCCTAGGACAAGGCTTGGGGAGGGCGTTGTCGGGATTATCCCTGAATTAGGTAAAAGCCTTATCCAAGGGGAAGGTTGATACATTTGTACAAGGGGCACAACTCCCAAATGGCCTAATATGTTTGAGAATGGGGTTAATTCTATGTTATCAGAAGTATACTGAATTTGGGGTTTTACTTTAATTTCTCCAAATTTGGGAAATATTTACATCTCCAAGTTATTATCTAATCTTATCCCACCCTTAAGCTATTCCCACCTATAACAGTATCAGAACTTTCCTACTGGTCCCATGACGCTACCCTTAAAATCCCTCTTTATTTCCTTTCATTTTCAAGCATTAATAATAGTGCTTGATTACTCTAATTGATGTATTTTTTCAGCAGAATATATTTACTTATCTTAACTTATTCAAATGAAGATCTTCTCTTCCAAAGCTTCATGCTTTTAAGCCCTGCCTTCAGATAACCGCGCTCCCAGTGATTCCCCTCTGGTGGCCTGACAGACCCCTTAAAGGAGTCCATCACCAGGTGCAGAGCAAAGTCTAGCTCTTTAATGCTTTAATTTGTGGGGTTTAGGCTCCACCGGAGAGGGACTAGAATCCATATATAATTTGGAAAAAATTAGTGACTTTTTATTTGGGACCTCCTCAAGGAGGTCAGTAAAGAGTTCAACCCAAGGACTCAAACAATAAGAATTTAAACAGGGGTTCTATTATACAAGCCTACCACAAAAAAGGTTGTCTAGTAAAGCTACTTAAAAAGAAGTGTGTGGTGATCGCTTTACATTTGTCAAGGAACTGAGCCTAATTCAGAAAATAGTTGCAACTTACCATCCATTTTCATGCTATAGCTCAAGTAGGCTGGCACTTGAGTGATTGAATAGAATTGAATATGCCATATTTGGCAATTTTGTTAATTGAACATGACTCAAAGTACTGTTTTTCAAGAAAACGTATTGACCTATTGTAATCATGAAATCTGTTGCTTCTCAGTGCTCTAAATGTAACGCCCATCTGCTCATCATGCGCACCCTAGAACCAACCTGGGCATATTTTGCTGTTATGCAACGATGTTCTATGTTGTGCTTCATGACAGGCAGGTTCACCAATTTTGTACCCTTCAGCCTTACTCCGTTCAGCCTTACTGCACAATCTGACCCAACATTTTATGTCAGTAACCATGACGCATGCTGTAGGTCCCTATCTCCAGCTATTAAGCCGGACAAGTCATGCAGCCCTTCAGGTCAAAAAATGGGTCAAACTCCAAGCATAGCCTAACACCCAGATCTATAAGCTAGGTCATAACCTAGATGTTTAATGAGTAGCTGATGCTTCTCCTTGTTTGCCACGCGCCCTTCCCCTATTTATAACTCAGCCCAAACCCATCTAAGTCAGAAACTGCAGGCATTATCTAAAAAAACTAGAGACCTTGTACAGACTTTTGAAAATTCAAAAAGCTCTTTACTGCGGTTCCTTTCCAGCCCCATCAGTTGTTTCACCCAGAATCCAACTTGAATAGCAAAAACTTACCTAACTGGTCAAACTTGGGCAAAACGTTGAGAAGAAGAGGAAAAAAATCTGGGACGAAAGCTGGCACTCAACTTTGAAATCAAAAAAGCGAATTTAGACGTTTGTTTATGAAAAAAATGACTTGAGAATAAGTTGGAAAGATTGGCCAATACTTTGAGATGATTTAGGTGTTTAAAACCTTTAAAGTTTAGACTTAAATTAGAAACCATACTCTACTACCATGGTTCAGCTTAGAAAATCTCCCACCCAACATAAGACCAAGAACACTGCTAATGATAGGGTGTTAGGTTATTCTTTTATCTGGTCTTCATTAGTATTCTAGTATAACCTATTTCTGAAAAACCTTTCCTTTAAGATATTATAATAAATTAAACGGCACATGGCAACAAATTAATGGTTTGGAGCCTTTTAACACCTCCTCCTCCACGTCCACTTAAAGTCCCTTGAAACCAGCGGCTTTGGACCATGACTGCACTTAAGGATCTTGGCGTAACCACTAGTAAAACTAGGTCTTACCTTGACATTCTGGTCACTAAAATTATAGCTCAACCAAATAATATTAAGGTGAACTTGCTGGTTCAAAATTTAATGACCTTGAACGACTCTCCTACTATCCCAAGGCTCTCTTACCTCATAAAAGAGCTTAACTGATGTCTGCAAAATACTTTTTTAAACATAAACAGTGGATCTTATTAGATTTTGCTACACAACTCACAAACCTTTTGCCTTCTTTACTTAGATGTAAGAACCCTGAGTTTGTACTTCCTCTAAATTCCTTGTATCTGGACGCAGCCAGTTGCTGATATTTGGCAACAGAGTGAAGCCAATGGGTACCACACTGGATTCATATGTGGAGGGTATGCACTCAGAGCTCTTGACTATGACAACATGTGCTTCTACAAGCGCAAACTACGTCAAAGAGTATGAACATATGAAGTTAAAATTCACTACATGAAACTTGGATATCACCCTGGAGGCTTAATCTACCACCTCTCAGGGGCCTGCAGATGCCGTAATGGTCCATTTAGACCAGTCTCACTTTACAGAATCTCCTTTCCCTTATTAAAGCGCTTCTTTGGGAATGGTTGCAATTTCCATAAATCCTACAGCTTAAGCTATTGATCCAACTTGTATCTCACTTGTCAATCAAGTTGATGAGAAGCATTGCGTAATTCTAGTTTATGAGGATTTTTCAATGTGCAGCCCTTATAAGACCCTGACAAAAATGATTCTGCATCTTTTTCTTATGCCTGGGCAGCAGCTATGTCCTCATGTTTGTCAACAGATACACCGGTCCCCCAAACCCTCACAGATTAAAAAATCAGATTCATGCCTTTACTCCCTTAATGGTTTGAATATATTTGATTGTGCTTTCTTCTTGTTTCCCATCCTGATTAGGGTAGGACAACGTATGCTAACAGTAACTGCTTTGGGCGATACTGATGCCACATGGAATTTACAATGACCTTAAGGTGGTGAAAGATTAGACCTTGCAGTCACCTCATGTTTCTCAGTCTTGAAGCATCTAAAATCCCTATTCTCACTTTCCTTCTTTGTATTCCCTGCGTTTTGTGGCATATAAATATGATTTATAACTTGATTAGAGGCAATTACAGAGTTGATATATCCAGTAATCTTGGGGAAGAATGATGACAACACTAGTCAGTTAGTATTAACTTGGAATAATAATGATAATTTTTATCTCTAAGAAAAATATTTGTGTGAAATTTCCTTTCTTCCCACCTTGCAACATGTAACTCAGTAGCAGCAACTATGTAATATCACTTTTACGAGTATTACTCTTAATCTGCCCATATTGTCTCATCTCCTAGCGCCATAGAAGTCTGTCTTTGATGTGGAAGGTGTTAATAAAATACCAAGCCATTCAGATTCTAACCTGAGTATCCAGCTAATGGTTGACCTGGATAAGGTTTATTGCCCCCTTTATCCCTATAAAACTGAGGAAGACAGGCTTTGATGACATAGATAGAATAAATGCTAAAGAAGGGGTTTATGGTCAAGAAAATATCTCCTGTATCTTTTCCATGTGGCATTTGCACAGATTACTGATGGTACTCTGAGGCCATGCATGGATTAAAGACATTTGTACAATGTGATATTTCTGGTTCATGCTCATTAGCCCTGGAGCCAGCAACTAATAAAGACTTAACCTAAAATTTTTTTCTAAGCTTGATTTGAAGAACGCTTTTTATCAACTGCAGTCGAGTCTAGCCAAGAGTGGATGATGAAAATTAACACCCAGTGTCTTGATTTGAGATGATGAGCGAGAAAAAACTTATTTTGGAATTGAGCCTCAGAAGGTTGACTCTTGAGTCAGGCAAACAGAACTTTACCCTGAAGGTACAATATAAGATTTGATCAAGAAGCATCATGCACATGAGAATCAATTGAGACACCTTCTGAAATCCCATCCAAACTTTTCAAAATATGAGAGGCGCGGCCCCCAAAGTTGTCACAAGAACAATGAAGAAAAATGAGGTTTCTGACCAGGCGCTTAATCCATAAGGCAGTGAAAGATCTTGATCTTTTTTTAGCACTAGTGGTGCACAATCCAAAAAGGGGGAGCCGCCATGAATTTTTTTATTTGCAAATGGTAAAACAAATGGATTATTAGAAATAAAAAAACTTCCTAATATGGCACCTCAGCTAACAGTCTAGGAAGCCATATCAGAAGGTGAAGAAGTTTTTGGGAAAGTTTTTCATGGTGCCCGCTTTAGCTGGCGGACCATGGCGGATAGCATTGGGGTTGGAGCATCAGAGACATGGTGAATAAGGAGGTATAGTTGTGTGTTTTCTTCTTTTATGAGGCCAGCAGTATCCATCGCCTCAATGTATTGAGCAAGTTGATGCCCAGCGAAAGTGAGGAGATCCAGCACACAAGTGAATGACTTGATGCGCCAGTGGGTTTCAGGTTAATTCGGGGTTAAAAAGAGAAGTTTTTGCTGCATCAATGCAAGCGCAGCTCACACTGAAAGCAAGCTCCTCAAATTCATGTTTATCATCTTCCTCAAAACCATGGGAAATTTTAGGATAGGTATATCCTCAACAAAGGGGCTCCATAACCTCAATGAAGTTGCTGGTGAAGTAAGGTGTTGGCAGTGTCAGCTGAAGCCTCAACTGCTATTAAGTTGATATTCTTATAATTTGGAAAACCGTTTTGAAGGTTAAAACAGCAGGGACGCGAATTGGGAGGGTCAACAAAGTACTTCTACAAAGCAAAATTCAGTTTTACATGGTACAGCTATTCATCTTCATCAATTCATTCGAGAGTGTCAAATAAATTGGATTCAGTCAGCACTGGGCCAGCCACCAGAATTGGGGCAGTGGCAGGAGCTGATTGGTCATGTGCTGTTGATCATGGCAGCTCAGCGAAAACTGGTTCAGCCATCAACTCAGGATTTCATAATATGGTCGAATTTGTATAAAAATTTTTAAAATTTTGTTTTTGATTGTCTGCCACTTTTGGAGCAGCGTCAAATTTTCCTAAAGTTGGGGTAGGAGGACTAATCCCCATTTAAAAATTGGGGCGAAATGGCCACAGGCCCAACGCCCAAGGGATGAGCGGTGAAAGTGGCAGAAGTGGAAACTGTGGGGCACTTGTGCTTTGAATGCTTGGGTTCAAAGCATAAGGGGCAAATGGCGCAGCCATTTTTGACACACGCCCAGAATGGGTGATCAAGGGTGGATCTGATCACCGTGCAATGGGGAAAACGTGAGGTGGTAATTGCAATGAAATGAGAGGATTATTGCAAAGGCGCAGGACCCTGCCAACCGATCTGCCCCATTGGGAACCACAAACTGCAACACAGGGCTGCATCATAAATGGCCAAACCCTCTGTGAGCTCATGGCGGAGGCGTTTGGGGAGAGATGGGAGGGCAACCCAGAAACCGGACCACTAAATTGGCCTCATCTGGGAGCCATGTGCAAATAGTGGGATTCAGAATCTTTTTAAACAATTTGCAGTTGAGTTGCTGCTGCTGCATCAGCTTCTGAATGGAAGCCTAGATCAAAGTACCACTTAAAGTGGAAGAAGGCAATGAAACTGACAGGTTTAAAACTGCCATGGACATCTTGATGATGGCCGCGCTTGCATATGGGAAAAGATTCCCATATTGACCCAGAGGCTAAAATACAAATTGCTCAGTGGGAGAACCAAAGGGCTTCAGAGCACTGCCTGGGTGCTTCAAGGTGGTGGACCAAGCCCTGAGGGGGACATAATGCCTGATAGCATTGTGAGGGCTAGCAGAGCCAGCCCAGGCGCACCTTAAAGCGGCCAAGAGATGTCATATGGCAGCGCATTACCACCTCTAGATGGGGCAGCAGGCTACAATTGCTTTGACATCAGTAAGTTTTGGCTCAATTAAGAGGTCGTTTTTTGTATTTTTTATAAAAAATCGAAATTAGGCTTCGATTTAGTTATTAAAGCAAAAGAGAAAAATGTGAAAGATTCTGGTCATACTGGCCACAAAGGTCCCTGAGGCACCACATCCACACACACCTTATAAGTATTGACATTTTTTAACTCAATAAAGCAGTCTATATTCACCTTATAAAAATGTTTTTGACCTCTCCGCTAGTTTTCAGCTTTAAGCCTATTTTTGAACTTTAGTGTCAGTAAAGAGAACTGTTACGCCAAGAAAAGTGGTACTCACTACAGGGGCTCCGAGCTTTCTAAGTGAAACGTCTATTACAAAGAATGTAGAATAATAGCAGCCAAGAAAATCAACTTGCTGGTTTGTCGAGAAAATTTACTTGAAGTATTAGTACCACATAATATGTTGTACCGCCCAAACATCCCAAAAGCTTAGCTTTTTGGGCCAATTACAGTTTACTATACCTTCCATTGATAGTGATCAGTATCAATATAAATATGAGCTTTTTAATGATACTATCTAACACTTTATAGATAGCATCTATTTTGTGGGAGGCTACAGTCGCTCCTGTTCTTCTTCAGTATCCTCTACTATGCAGGGCCTATATACCCCAGACCAACTACCTGTGGGAGAATTGACTTTGAGGACTGAGCGCTATATCCAGAATTTCATTCATCTTTCATCCATCACCTCATACAAGTAGTCAGGTTTCACCATCACAAAGTCTCCTAACAATTGGGGCTTACACAAGCCTAGCACTCCCATGTTGTCAATTTCTATAACTTAGCTTCCTCCTTAATCCACAATGATTGAGGAGCCTTTGGAAATAATTAAAGATTAATCATTGAGGCCCAAACCCAACTCGCAGTGTTGGATGGCAGAATTTTGGGCTACCTCAAAGACCAACTCTATCAAGATGTACAACTCCTTGAGGCTGCCTGGAACCAACGCCTCAACCAAGTCAAGGACCTGGTTTGGACTCTTCAGCAGCAATACAATGAGCTATCCACTCATGAATTCTCCACTGGGAGTGAAAGGCCTGAAGGTCCCCATGGGCCTTAAGGGCCATCTCGTCCAGCAGTTCTTACTCCTGGCGACCCTGGAGACTCCTGGAAAAAGGATTTTTTGCCAGCACTTGCCACATTTTGGGATCAAATCCATAATATGGCCCAAAGGGTGCAAGCTCCAAATAGACGGAGTCCCACTCAATCCTATGGTCTTGATTGAGGTCTTGTTGGATGAAATGGATAATCTTAGAACCTTCACCAAGCTCAATAATAGTCGCATCCCCCAGCTTTAGCAAACCTGCTGAGTGTTTGACACCCAATTGAGCAACTTAGAAAGCCTCTTCTTCTTCAGCGTGCTGGCATCCATGCATTAAAGGAGCCGGTTGCTCACAAGGCCTTCATTACCTCCCTAAACTGAGCTGAACGATATTTAAGAGAATTTCAAGCTTTTAGAAGATGGTTGGATCAGCAGGCTCTCCTTTAGTATGTGGAAACCGAAAGTAATGAGTCTGCAATAATTCCTGTTGTCAAGACCCTCTCTTTCCTCTTGTAACTAATTTTAGGCCTAGTTTTAAGGAGAAGTTCACCCCCAGTCAGTAAAGTATAGCTTCTTTCCTATATGAATATGAGAGTTTCATGGAATAGGCTACCGACTGGCAGAAAGTGAATCATATCTACTCCTTCTTGATTAGAACCGCTCATAATTTATGAATCTCCATATAATGGAAAGCAACACACAAGAACAGGTCCATACTGACTTTGTTTAATAATTTGGCAGCAACCAAACCTTAGCCATTCAAAAGAAAGCGTTCATGTGCATTCTCCTGAATAAAGGAGAACCCTGTGGAGCTCTCCAGACATTTCTATGACCAAGAGCAGCCCCTAGTAACCACAAACTGCATTACTTTGTACAACGCCATAATTATGTCATCTCCACGCTGTCTGATCTTGAGGTCCTGATGCACATGATCAGCCAGAAGAATGGTTTTACTTGCTTTCTGAAATTAAGGAAGCACTTAAAGAGATACTGAAGTAACCTTTGATACTAAGGCCACAACCTCTGTCTCCTTTAACCTCATTGAGTCAATGTTGTCAAAATGAGAAGTATTCTCAACCATGATGCACTGACTGCAATTGTTTCCATCACAGCGCCAAGACGTGCTGGAAACAACTTTCTTAGGAGGCGAGAATAGAGCCATTATCATGAAGGACGAGAAACCTCATGCTGACATCCCTATCTCGCTTCAAGTATCATTTGTGATCTCTAATGAATTCTGGAGCTATTGTGCTTGAAAAAGAAGCTTCCAGTACCCATTGACAATAAATATCTTGATACTGCATACACTTCTTCTGATGAATCTCCTATGTTTCTCACGCTACCTCCAAAGTTCAGGAGTTTGTTTGCTGCGGCTGTTTGCGTTCTTAAATTTCAGCCATACCACTTCCAAGATTGGTTCCCCTGGAAATGTCATTTTGTTTAAACTGATGAGATATAAAGGTCACTTCAGACTTTCCGCATCACAGAGAAACAACGCGTCTGGACTTCAATTCATACAATCCATAGGATCTATTCTTCCCTATCTATTCATTTTGGGAAGCTTTCCATGAATATCCTGCCATTGCATTGGATAACCTGAGCTATGAAATTCTTCTAAAGACTCAGTTTCTCTGGGACTACTCTGCGGTAGTGAATTATGAGGAAGGAATTCTATCCCTGATGGGATAGGGTCCCTTTGGTCTTAAAACATCATGAGACTAAAATGGAGATCAAATCTCAAACTTGCCTATTAGAGTTTGATAGCTGAATAAAATATCTCAATTATAATGTGAGGGGCTCTTAAGTACGGTTGCCCCCGCCTGCATTATAAGGCAACAAAGGAATGCCAATCTATATTCCTAAACCGGCCACTATACCTCTGAAGTCCCAGATTAATATTGACACCTGGGACCATGTCAACATCCTCTCTAGATACCTGCTGGAGATCTGGGGTCTAGATAAACCATCGGTCAAAAAGTACTATCTTATTCCAAAATTTTGTGTCCATCATATACCAGCTATATATTGATTTTTTAGCTAACCTTAATGACAAACCTTGAGTAATGGGCCCTAATACCCCAGCTGCTTATGCTCACCTCTTCCTGGTAGAGGCTGTTGATGCCATCCACATCTTTTGGAGCCTAAGGGATTTTAGGTTAAAATGCCCCATATGTGGCTCTAGTTAACACTTGTATTGGGACAGAGCTCACGGATAGGCAACAAAGCCAGGTTTGAGAGTTATTAGAGTACTCAGACCTCTTTTCGACCTCTACCTATGGTTTTAAAAATATTGGGGTATTACATCATGTAGAGATAGGGGATTCTCCCCCCATTCAATCCCAACCTTACTAAAAATTTAAGAATATAGAAGCCCAGGTGGCATTAGAGCTTAAGCAACCCCTTGAAACTGGGCTATTAATGTCTTCACTTAGTCCCTGGGCCTCCCACCTCTTGTTAGTTTGGAATAAGAATGGTAGCCACCGCGTGGAGATGGACTACCACTGGCTAAATTCTACCACCATTAAAGATAATCATCCATTGCCCCATATCAATGACTTTCTCCAATTACTTGCTGGTCACTTTGTTTTCCATGATGGATCTTGATAGCGGGTATTGACAAGTGGAGCCTGCCCTGAAGGTCATGTGAAGTGTGCGCACATAGCCAATGAAGAGATATATAAACCCAAGAGGATGCCTTAGGGCCTTTGCAACGCGCTGGCCACCTTTCACGCGCCATGAATGGTAATTTTGGGGACACAATGCTATCCTGTGCCCTTATATACCTAAATGACATCATTATCTTTTCAGACACATTCATTGGTCATGTGGAACACCTCTAGGAAGTTTCCAATCATTATAGGAAGGCTTCAATAAAACCCAAACCCTTGAAGTTCTCTTTCTTCCAATCAGAAATGGTATTCTTCATACATAAGTTTCCAAAGGATGGTATCTGGCCTATCCGAGACAAAGTTAATTCCATTGAGAAGATGTTGGACCCCCAGAGCCTCAGGGATATTCAGGTATTTTTAGGCATGTGGGCTAATATTGTCAGCTCATCCCCAAGTTTTGCTGCGCTAGCAGTACCCCTGTTTTACCTCCTGAATAAGAATGTGCTTTTTGAGTGGCTTCCTGAACAAGAACAGGCTTGTAATGTGCTGAGGCCGCTCTTTACACTAAATACATTTTAGTTCATCCGCTATTTGATCAATCTTATTTCTATTCACATATGTAATTGATGTCACTGTTGGGGCCACCCTAGGCCAGCACAACAAAAGCATGTTGATCATTCATAGCTTATTTCAGCAAGACCTTAAGTAAGTACAAACGAAACTATATTTTACCTAATGGGAGTGCCTGGCTGTCTATTTAGCAATCAAAGACTTCCAGCCTATCTCTATGGCACCCAATTCACCATTGTTAATGATCATTACTCACTCCAATGGCTGCAGCAAATGAAAGACTCTGATGGCTCGTTAGCCAAATGAATCAAGAGACTTCAGAGCTACAATTACAATATTTTCCATTGCGCATGAGCGATTCATCAGAATGCCAATGCATATCTAGGATGCCATTACTGGCTGCTTTGACCCACAAGAAGGACTGAGTGTACAAATTAAAATTATTGGCCATGCGCTGGGAGTTGGAAACCCCTGAGATCCAATCTGATACTTTAAAAATGGCCTGAAACATCCAGATCATGAAGGAATGTTATATAATAGAGTCAATAAGAAATGGATTCCTTACATTCTTCCTTCTCAAACAAACATTATCCTAGAAGAATATGCAACTTTGGGGCACGGGCAGTTAAAAACTCTTGATTTTCTAAAGAAACGATGTTACTGGGCTGAAATGATAGAAACCATCCAAGAGATCCTAGAAGCTTATATGACATTTCAATCCCAAGATTAAGCCAGTCCCCAATATCTGCACTCAGTCATTTCACCATTGGGTCCTTTTAATGCTGTTGACAATGATTAGTAACCCTTTACCTACCGATTGCAAGGCATAAATATATCCTCCTAGCCATGGACCATTTACTGAAATGGGTCAATGTGATTTCTGTACCAGATGCACTGTGTTAGCCACATCTCTTTTTCTTATTTTATCATTTTCACTCAGCACGGATGCCCATAAAAGATTTAATTTCAAACAACAGGTTAAATTTCATCTTACAAGTAGTTCAAGAACATACTTTGCTTTTTTGTAGAACTAGAGTTTCACTTCTCCTTAAAACCATTAGCTATTGGAGTGGTGAACCGCTCTAAAAGAACCCTTATTTATATTTTGTGTAAGATGGCCGCCTCTAACCCTACTTGCTGTAATCATTATCTACCCAGCGCTTTCCTTTCCTACAGAATGTGCTAACATTGGATCATCAGATGTTCCCCTTCGAAGCTCTAAATGGGCGTGCTCCCTGGTTACCAAGTAGCGTTTGTCTCTTGCTTGATATCTTCATAACTAAAAACTCTGATTTAAATATAATGACCTATGATGATTAGATTTTCCATCTTTAAGCTCTAGCCATGCAAGGCATTGTCACCACCACATAAATGGAGAAATCAAAAATTAATTTTTATTGACCCTCCTTTCCAATTTTAAAATCAGGTGACCAGTTTCTCTTTCATCATCACAGATCTGGAAGTCAACAAAACATGTTTGAAGCTTATTGGTCCAGACTTTTAAGGTCATTTATAAGTAAACTCAGAGAACGCTATCTCAAAGCTTTTCTTTATTTGAAAGCACCTTTGAGCAATTTTGAAAAAAGCAAGTCAATTTTCTACCACCACCTAACCGCATCAATTTCCCAATTCATGTCCTCAGATCAACCACCCACTGCCCCAGTGTGGGGCAGCAGTGCTCCACCTGCTAGCATTTACTGCCCAGCAGGCAAACATGTGCAGACTAGATTGACCAGTCTGCCAAATGCATCTGGCTGCTTTGTCCCTCCAAGAGACCTAACACTATACCTTGCGCAAGTCCACCCAAACCGCCAACTACTTAGCCCTACCTAGATCCAATATCCACTTTTGCCTCCACATCAAGTAAGGATGTTTCTTCCCATATGCTGACAAAGAAAATGTTGAGCCGGCAATGGCCACCTTTGTACCAGCAGGATATATCAACTTCCGTACTTATATGGCCTATTTTGATATTGGCTTCCTCACTGAAGAGGATGCAGCCACTGAAGCAGCAACGCCCTAAATTTATAAAAACACTAATTACCACAGCCCTTACATGTCTCCACAATGATATTACACACGTGTTGAACTTTGCAAACCTTCCCTCACACCTTCCCCCCAAGCACTCTATGAGTAGTTGATGTCAGGGCTGTCCACTTATGGCACAGACCCTATCCTTCAATTCATTGTCTCAAGTGGTGCTGAACACATGGGAGCACCTCAGAAAATGGCCACTATTAACCTCACCAGATAAACATGACCCAACACAACCCACCTCATGCCTACATCTCATCTGCACCTGACCATTTCTTTTGGGCTTGCACCAACAACGGTCGCACAATTTTCCCCCTCTGCAATGAATTAGACCATATGAAAATAGTATGTCATTACAATTCACACCATGCGAACACAGCCAACTCCACCAATGAGGCCACACCAACAGCGTTTGAATGGAGATTTTGGCTGCCCCACCCCCAGGCCATGCTCTTGGATAAGGAGCAAAATCTAGTACCTCAAATCCAAGCCAAACAATTCACACCCAAGCCAACCAATTGTGTGCAGGTTTGGATCGATATTCAAACCAAAAAATCTCCCGCCTCCAACTTACCCAAACACAGCCACCTATCACCAAATTTATCCAAGTCAACCAAAATCCCTGTGATTTATTGGATGAAGTGTCCAAATCTGGTAAAATTGTCCCACCTCCGGCTAAACCATCTGATTTAGATCCATATATATTTAGATTTTGATGCCCCACTCCCCCCCAGCCAATTTGACCCCAAACTCAATGCTATCCCATATAAAGAAACCGCCAGCTTGCCAAAGCAGCGGTAGCCTCACCTGAAAATCGCCACCCATTGAAGACGTGGCAAAATCAGTCACTGAATTTAAAAAAGGATTGCATATCACCGTGTTAACCCCAATTTTCCTGTAGTTGCAAAAGAGGAAATCAAAGGCCTAGCTGAACTTCTACCAACGCTATTAAGCAAGTCACTGAAATTGCAGATTTTCCCAGCCACACGTGTAACTAGAACAAACATCACAAAATTCACCCACCTTCCTGATGCCCACATCCAAGCTGAACACCATGTGGCCAAATTTTTGGAAGCTATGATTCAGGCCAAAATTCTCAATTTTAATGAATATCCTCTCTGCATCAACCCTCATCCCGCAGTTGCCCCATCCCTTTGCTATCAGCATTGGTCCAACTTTTCAATGATGAAGCCGAAATTGATGCTGAAATCAAAAATCTGCCTGTTCCCCCATCCTCATCTGCCATGGTGGGATAAGCAACTCGATGCTTTGCCACCTGGTAGGTTATTTTCTCGTTTTCTTTTTGTGTGTCTTGATGACCATTTTGGGCGGTTTATTCTTATTTGGTTTTTTAGTTGAAATTTATGTTTAGGTTCTGTGCATCCCCTGATCAGCTACCTCAAATAAATTAAAATCAGAGAACTCCAGCTAATTGCAATCAGGGGGCAGTGATTAATTGAGTATATGGCTGATTCCATGAGCCCTATATCCCCTCTAACAGGATCATATGGGAGGCGTTGTAAGGATTTGAGATGGTGAGTGAGTAGAATTCCTACTCCCAATTCAAGCCTTAATAGGTTGATCTTCAAGCCAGCATGAATGGAACCTTCTCTGAAGGCAATAATATGAGATTCAATCAGGAAGAATCATGCACACAAGAATCGAAGAAGACACATTCAGTAATCCCATTTCTGCTTCTGAAATCTCAAGAGGTGCAGCCTCCACCGCTGCGGGCATGAGGACAACAAAAAATAATGAAGGTGCTGACCAGGAGGTCAATCCAGAATCAGTGAAAGATCCTTTTTGTACTGGGCCATAATGGTCCTAGTGGCACCATGTCCCCAGATGCCCCTATAAGATAAAAAATTTAACTCAATAAAGTAGTCTTTATTCGCCCCATCTTTTCTTTTTTTAAACCTATCCACTAATTTTCAGCTACAAGCCCGTTTTTAAACTTTGGCTTCAGTCAAGAGAACTGTTACATCAAGACCCAGTATGCAAATACCAGTACAAGATTATGCCATTTTGATTATAGAATGCTCTGGTTGTGCTCATGTGATGAATTGATAACGCCCATGGGGATCTCAGATTCTTCTGTGCAATTGCCTATGTGGATGACAACTTAATCTCTCTCCTAACGTAGTGAAGCACGCCAAGAATTTTGTAGCTGGGCGGCGGCACTCCAAAAAGTTCTGTTAGTTTCCAAACCCACCATTTGTGAGTTTTATAAAGGATCATTTTTGTTCATAGATAATTTTATCTTATAAAGGGATATGCTATCATGCCTTCCAAATTGGAAGCTATATGCTCCTGGACCATTTCAGTAGCACAGAAGCAACTGCGCTGTTTACTATAATATTTCACTTTCCTTAAAAAAATTTACCCGCCATTTTTTATTTGCCTTTCCCGTTCATTCCCTCACAGGTAAAATAGCACCATTCCTTTGGATTCTCAAATGCATCAAGTATTTAGCAATAAAAAACACTTTTCACCACTACTACAGTGTTGAGGCATGCAGATACTATAAGCCTTTTATTGTTGCATGTAATGCTTTTAGTACAGAAGTTGGGGCTGTCCATATGCATTAACACGAGGAATGAACATCCTATGGCTAAATTTATAAAAATTTAGCGTTATGGAGCGCGCTTGGGCCTTCTACAATAAAGAGTTGGCAGCGGTTGCATGATCTTTGATGCAATGGAGTTACCAGCTACAGGGTGGTAATCATACTGTATTGGTGCTCAGTGACCGCAAGACACTTACCTATTATTGCAGACCTTTGAAGCTGGCTCACAGGCAGACCATGACCCATTATGATCTCCCCAGCTTAGCTTAAAAATGTGATTTTGTCAAAGAGGCCGCCTATATTTTACCTGATATTAATACAAAATCAAACGAGGCCATCTTTATAACAGAATCTGAATTAGTCACAGTAATTCCTCCTGAGCAGGTCATAGCTCCGCCACCTCCAGTCATAGCTGTGTGCACATCCCCACACCACGACCAAGGCTAAATCCAATCCCAAACCCAAGGCGAAACCTAAGCCTAACCCTTATCCAAACTTCATGGACAAATCTTCCTCATTTCTTAATACTACTTTTGAGCCATTGAGTGAAGTTACATTAGCTGACACAGTCCTGGTATCCCATGTCAACAGAGTTTGTAAATTTACTCCGTCATAATTAACTCTGAACCTCCTGTCACTGAATATTCTCTCATATATACAATGTTTGAATCCTAATACACTATTCTAAGGGTAGCGATCTCATTGCAAAGAAAGAGGCTAAAGAGCCTCATCTGGTAGATATTCCCAAAAAGGATAGGGTATTCTAGTTTCGTAATAAAGTATGATTTTCTTTTGGCCTATGTTCCCGCGTCATAAGGGAACATCATGATCCCCCTATCAGGAAGAATCTTGGTGTAAAGAAATTTATCAATTTGATATAACATGGGTATGACTGGATTGGACTTGCAAACGATATCACTGCATGTATATAAGTTTCTTACATGTGCACGTTATGAAAAAGATATAACATGATAGAATGGCCTTCCAAAATCCTCCAACAAGCATAAGGGCTACGTGCATTAATTTAAGTGGACTTATAACAGGTATCCAACATCATAGGGTTATGATGCGGCCATGGTAGTGGTTGATTGATCTACAAAAATGCTATCTTAATCCCCTGCATAAAGACTGTTACAGCTGAAGAAATGGCGCGGCTGTTTGTTCCCAGATTTTCTCCTTTTAAGAATTTCTGTAGGAGATAATCAGAGATAGAGGCGCTCAATTTAACTCAAGATTTTTTTTGGAATTATGTGACATACTAAAGGTTAAGCCCTGAATGTTGTCACCATTCTATCTCAATACGAAGGCTATACTGAACAAACAAACTAGTCATTTAGCAATATCTCCAATGATATGCCGCTGCCTCTCAAAACAACTGGGAAGCAGATTTCCATTTTGCTCATTCTCATAAAACAAATCCATACATGCTTCAACTGGGGGTTTCGCCCATGTATGCCAACTTGGGTATAATCTAGCCTTTTTCACTGAACCACAAATCTGCAGCAATATTTAAGCACCGTACAACAATGTTAAGCACATTTTTAGGGTGCATATCCAGGTCCAGCAATAGTTGTCTAAATTTTCCAACAATGCCAAGAATTTTGCTGATAAGAAACGCCATGAAGCTGCGGTAATCATGTAGGTGACCTGATAATGGTGCATACCAAGGGCCTTCTTTTTAAGGTGACATGTGGTAAGTTGGCTTGCAGATGCGCAGGTCCCTTCTCCATTTCCTAGATACTTTAAAAAGAATCCTTTCTTATGGAACTGCTCACACTGGAATATTTATAACTCCTTTTACATCTCCTAATCACTATTTAAAGGAAAAAAGTCAGTAGAGTAGAGCCCAATATGGTAGAGGGTTTACCAAAGTTTGAAGTGTAGCGTATTTTGAACTCATGAAGAGTCAGATACAGTTTGCGTTAACTAGCAAATGGGGAAGGGATACTCATAAGATGAAGATAGTTGGATTCCCTCAAAGGATTGTAAGAACTGTCAGGAGTTTATTTTGCGAGTTTCACAAGGCCAATCCCAAAGCACCATCACCATACCTCTTAATAAGGCTACCCTTTCAGCCGTTAAAATCCCTTCCCCACACAAGAATTACGCAATGGGCAGCGCCCCTAAAGGGGATGAACCCTATTCTTTTAGGAAAGGGTAATGTAAGGCTATTGACTCCAACTATCAATCTGCACAGGGTCATGTACCCCTCTAGGTCAAAAAAGGTAAAACTCTAAGGCGTAGCCCATCACACAGATCTCTGACCTAGGGCATACCCCAGACGAGAGATGAGTGGCTGCAGCTCTTCCTTGCTCGCCACCCGCCCTTATCCCATTTCACAACTCTTCCCATACCCATTTAAGTCTCAAAAGCTGCAGTTATTTATCTAAGGAAAATTAAACAACTTGGTGCAGGCTTTGGAAAATTTAACAAGCTTTCTACTTTGGTCTCAATTTCCTTCTTTACTAGATAGTTTACCCAGAAGGCAACCTGGGTAGTAAAGCTCACATAACAAGTTAAATTTGGGTAAAAAGTCGAACAGAAGAGGAAGAAAGCTGGGATCAAACCTGGCACTCAATTTTGAAGTTAAAAATCAAAGTTTAACATTTTTTATAATCTAAAAATAACTCAAGAACAACTTGGAAATGTTAATTATTTCCTTTATTTTAATAAATAAATCAAAGCAAGACTTGGAATTTTAAAAAGTACAATTTAAAGCCACTCAATTGGTGCCAAAACTTACAATGTCAATTCCATCAATGCCTGCTGCTCCAGCTTGAGGTGGTGGTGCGACATCATCAGAGTAATTTGGCACCGCTGAAGCGTTCCTGGGCTGGCTCTTCTAGCTCTCCTAATGCTACTGGGCGTTATGTCCCCCCTCAGGACTTGGCCCAACACCTACCAATCTCCCAGGCGTGCTCCAGAGACCTTTGGTGCTCTAACAGAACAATTTGCATTTCAGCCTACAGGTTAGATATGGAAAACTCTTCCCATATGCGAGCACGGCCATCATTAAGATGGCCACAGTGGTTTTTAAATCCCCCAGCTTTATTGATTTCCACCTCTTTAAGGGGTACTTCAACTTCAGCTTCTGCTCTGAAGCCAATACAATGGCAGCAGCCAAGCTGCCTTTATTTACGAAACTCCCCCCATTCCACCGTTTGAACCCAGCTTACAGATGAGGCCACTTTGGTAATCCAGTTCGCCAGGATGCCCTCCAAACTTTCCCAAAAAAGCCTCTTTCACAACATTATGGAGGGTTTGGCCATTTTTATACAAGACCACATGTTTCAGTTTGTGGTTCCCAATGTGGTGGATCATTTTTCAGGGCTTTACGCCTTTGTGACAATCTGACCATTTAATTGCAATTCTCACCTCTAAAATCCACCCACACCGGGGTCAGATCCACACCTGATCATCCATTGTGGACTGCGTTAAGAACAGCCATGCAATTTGCCTCTTGCGCTTCAAGCTTAACCATTCAAAGTGCAAGTGCCCCACGGTTTCTGTTTCTGATGCTTTCACTGCTCCTTTCTCTGGTATCAGGCTGGTGGCCGCCTCACACCAATTTTTCAGATGAACTTGATCCTCCTGTCATCGAAATTGAGATAATCTGGAGCTACTCCCAATATGGCGCCAAATCAAATTTTTTAAAAAAAATAATCTGACCATATTAAGAAATTAAGGGTCAATGGCTGAGACAGTTTCATCTGAGCTTCTTTGGTCAATGTATGCAACCAATCAGCTCCTGCTACTGCTCAAATTACTGTGGCTGGCCCAGGGTTGGCTGATCTTAATCCATTTGAGTGTCTCAAAAAGATTGACAATAAAAAACGGCAAATAATGTCAAGACAGATTTTGCTTTGAAAGAATTTTATATTTATCCTCTCAATTTCCCTCTCAGTGTTTTTGCTCAAAAGCTGGTTAATCAAACTATATAAATTAAAATAAAGTGGCCGTTGTTGTCACAGCTGCTCCACCAATATAAAACACCATCAGCATCTTTATGGGTCAATGGAACCCCTCGTTGATATATCCTTATACCAAATTTCCCCATGATTTTGATTAAGATGTAAATTTTGAAATTAAAGAGCTTGCTTTTGGTGCAAGCCACACTTGCATTAAAGCGGTAAAAACTTCTCTTTTTGACCCCACTTATGCTGAAACCTACCGGCGCATCAAGTCTTTCACTTGTGTGCCTGCTCTCATCACGTTTTCTGAGCATCAACTTGCTCAATATGTTGAGGCAATGGACATCGCCAGCCTCCTAAAAGAAGAAACCCCAAAACTTTACCGCCTTATGCCACATGTCACCCATGCTCTTACCCCAATGTTGTCCGCCATGGTCTGCCAGCTAGAGCGGGCGCCAGATAAAAGTTTTCCCAAATTTACCTCACCTTCTGATATGGCTTCCTAGACTGTTAGCTGAAGTTCATATTGGAATTTCTTAAAATTTATGATTATCCCTTTGTTTTGCTTATTTGCAAATAAAGATAAATGGTGGCTCCCCCTCTTAGGTTTGGCACCACTGGGCTAGAAAATTACTTGTAAATGTTGTCCAACACTTTGAAAGGATCTTGGTATTTAAAACCATTGTTTATTGTATTTTAAATCAGAAACAATCCCCTACTACCATGGGACAGCCTAAAAGCTCCCCCCACAACCTAAAACCAAGCACCCTGCTAATGGCTGGGCTTTGGGTTATTATTTTTTTCTGTTTTTATTTGTTTTTTTTATAGAGCCCATTATTTGGAAAACATAATTATTTACATAGTTAAGCGGCACATGGGCAACAATCAAATGGGTAAGAATCTAAATAAAACTTCCTCCACTACGCCCACCCATAGTCTTTGAAACCAGAAGTGCCTTGTGGACCAAGGCTTCCCTTGTGGGTCTTAGTATACCAACGAAGAAGCCATGTCTTACCTTTAAAAGTTGTGTTCTTAACACTAACATCTGGACATTATTGTTCTATGGCTAGGAGGCTGATTGTAAATGTTTCCCACTTTAATCCATATAAAGAATCACCATTTGAGAATATTTATCTAGTTAGTTAAAAACATTCCTAGGGTAAAGATTCTCTATACTGGAATTAGAGAATTTGATTATTGTCTAGTTTTTATATAATATTGTGTTAATTTAACCTTGTCTGAAATCAAATGACATATAATCAAGGATATTAAAAAAATTACGTTGAAAGATTATTATTTGTGTAGTAGTATGTATTTTGCCTTGCACTATATCGTGGTGCTCATTATAGGAGCTGTCAATTTATAACTTTTAAATTGAATTCTACTTTAATATAACAATCTGACTTTCAAAAAAGGAATGTGGCAATAACTGATTAATTGAGTTAAATATGATACACCCAGTCCATCTCAAGTATCACGAGCCAAAGTGGAAGGATCTACACACCCCACTTTATATGATTTGATTACTACTCCTTCACTGGTGACCAAATCTGACATATTGGATAGATGTCATTGTGCAGATTTTAACTTGCATTCATTATAATATTGATCTTACACCATCTCCATTCTACCATTAGCTTTACCAAGATCAGCTTATTAAGTAATATGACTGCCATCATGTATGAATCATAATCAGCTATTATCCTACAATAGCAACAAACACCATGGACAATACATAAACAGCTATATTCAAACCTCTATGAACAAATCAACCATGGATATTTTCTATCACCTTTCAGTAAAAGTAGCCAACCACAACCAGCAGAATATAGTTGCCCTGAATTCCTTACATAGCCAGCTGGAGAAAAGTTTCCAAGGGTTATGAGAATCATGGGATTTTAACCATGAGCTTAGGCAACAAATATCTTAACATCTCTATGAACACATAAAGCTGGTTGACAGTAACATTGTTGAGATCAGTTGTCAAGTCATGAATGAGAGTGGCGCTACTCCTAAGCGGGTCTAGTTTTTAAAACGTTTCAATAAGATTCCAAAAAAATATTACAGCCTCACAAGATTTTTTAGAATTTTGTCTTCCCACATTATATTGCTGTGACAAAATACTAATGAATATTTTTCTTATTCTACTTTGATTTTTTTATATTAAACCTAATGGGATGTTTTAGGTATTGATATTCAATAAATAATATTGGGATGTTTACATATAATTAATCCATTAAGTCTTAATTTAAGATTTGAATTTGATATTGAAAATTGTGGCTTATTGGAGATAAAGCAACAGTACTCTATAATGAGTTTTATTGTTGTTTTATTCATCAATAGTTAACTTTTTTATGCGGATTGATTAGAATTGTTACCAATCAATAAGTGTAATTTTAGATTTACTGGACCGTTTTCAACGCTTTTCTTGGCAATAACTTTAAATTATTTTGAGTTATTTAGCCTGCTGTAAATGCGAAGTTTTGTCCCGTTAAATTTCAGGCTGCTACCTTGTAAAGTTTAATATGCTGGGGTTGGTTAAAGGCGTATGACATTCTATTTCCAAATCCAACCTATAGTAGGGTTGTAATCTAGTTAGTGGTTGAAACTGACTAGGTGGATGAAGTATTAATAGTATGATGTGACACTTTAGTGTTAAGTTTATCAACTAAAAATGTTAACTTCATTAGTGCAGCTGAAGAGTTAAGCACTGAACTTCCCCTTATTAACCTTAAAGTTTATAGTTAAAGACAAAAAATCTAAATAAAATAAACTTTTAGTTATTTGCTCTCAAATGTAATAGCTAGAGATTATTTCCTTAGATAACTTTTGTTATCAATTTGACTTTAAGTGAGGTATTCTTCACCTGCTTGTAAGAAAATTTTGAATGTAGTTAGAACCACTTGTAGAGAATAGAAACGGAAGGATATTTCTCTTCATACAAACATCACTCTTTCTATTCTTATTTACACTTAATAGAGTCTATGCAGTAAACCTAAAAATTTTACACAAGTTGAGGGTCGTCAAGCTGAGTCTGTAGAAGAACTCAGCTAATATATCTAGCAAGAGATGCGAAATGCAGTGCAACATATTAGCAGATTAGCAAACGCTACTAGTCTTTTACAGGAAGAGTTTTCTTCAGCGTCAACAGGTCTTTTTGTGCCAAACATAAACTCAAAAAATGACGCTTTCCTCACTTACAAGATTATCTGGGAGGTATGCTAAAAATTGATAATGCCACTATCATTTTACACATGAGCTGTGAGAGGCTAACTAGGACTAGAAAACAAAAATGACGAGCTCTGAATCTTTATACAAAACTTAAGTACTGAGTTCACTTTGCTAAAAATTTCTAGTACTAATCCGAACAAGAACAGGAGTAATGATGACATGGGAATAGCAATCAAACCTTGCTTAATTGAAGGACGCTGCCAGTTCAAATCTCAAGTTTTAGTTCATGTTAGGCCTAAATCATGTGAGGATGAAGCATTGGGGATGGGACCCATATTTGACCCCATTAGTAAATCCATCGCACCATTCTGGCTGCACTTCTAGACTTACCTCAGCTTCTGGAACTCCAGCTCTTGGTTGAGGTCACATTAATGAATTTTTTAATTGACGGCTTCATGTAGACCTTCCAAAAATGCCTTTGATACCACTGCTCCAGGAATTTCATTCTAATATCTTCAACGATTCAACTTTTTTAACCTTCCAAAGTATGATAAAAAAGTTTCTAAAGTCTTTTTAGTTGTTCAGGATGACCATGCATGAAGCAGACGATCTATTAAAGGATACTACTTTATTATTTTGTCTGGATGATTAAAGTGGATACCTGATCATGTCTTACCTCCTTGAGGACATTTGGAGCTTTAAGGACATATAAAACGCCGTGTTATAAGGCTTTGGCAGCCCTTAAGTGGCTACTATAAGACAAAATGATACTATTTTTTCCATTAATGATACCATCACTGAGCTTGCTGAGTGATTCTATCATGAGGCTCAGGTTCAATTGGGAGAAAAGTCCATGGCTTAATTTGATGTGAAGTGCTCAGAATGCTACTGAGTATTATCTTAAGAAACACAGGTTGTTATTAGACGTATTAGTCAAGGACTTTGACACAACCTGAGTTACTGATTTCATGAAGTGTTGTGGAATCACGTTTGGTCCACATGATGTAGAGATATGTGACAACTACTATAATCAACAACAAAGTAATTCTAAGATTGCAGTAGTTACTTGTTACATATGATGTTGAGATGCGGGGCCTTGTCTTAATTTTCTATAGTGACTTGCTAGACCTGCAAGTCCAAAGGAAGCTATGCTTCTATCTAACCCAAGAAACGGCCTAATACATAAACTATATCGTTTAATTTGTTAACATGTGGACTAGTGGAAAGGAAGTTGCCAATGGAAGAGGGATACTTTATTGCTTTCAGTCAAATACCCTTAAAATTAAAAGTACAATTTAATTAGCTATCAAGTACTAACGGTAACCCAACGCTAACATGATGAACTTGAAAAGCAAGGCCATGAAATCATCTCCAAACCTTATGCCACTTAATTTTCATAACGATCCCTGTTTAGGGAGTCAAAGAGTCAGACAATCTACTCCTTTTGAGAGTAGTAAAAGTCGCTTTTTTTCCTCAAGATATTGAACACTCATCTTTTGGAAATCAGTAAGAAGGTTAAGATTATGATTCATCAGGTTGTTAGCTCGCTCTTCTTAAATTAAGTACTAACTTGACCTACTTCTCTGATTGCTATCATATAAATATTCTTTCAATAAGATACAAGTTTGTCCAATAGATGATAGCAGTGCACCAGCTAATGTAATCTTGAGCCATTTTGCAAAATTATTAAAATTGCTCCTGATGTGGCCCGATGCCAACAATATGGAACAGCTGGTCCAGTAAAACCATTAATGGAAGAGCCTACATTGCTCTGCCTGCGAGGTTTGGATCTCTTTAGGTCTCTCTCATGACATAGTGTTGCCCTGCAGAAACTATCAGTTCTTAAATGGTTCAAGTTTCCATAAATTATATGAAGCAGAACTCAACTATGAAGTATAATTTTCAAAAATCCTTACTCAATTGTTGCCTTTGATTTACTCACAGTAAAAAAGGTTCATATTACTAAGCAAAACTATTTATCACTGTAACTTACTCCAATGGAGTGATTCCTATTTGTTATCAGGATCTAAATGTCATAGTCAATCCCCTGCTCCCATCTTATCCAAAAGTCAAGGTATCCCCTTACAAGCATTAATAATCTGTAAGTTAATCCCTAGGGAACAGCAGGTTGTATGCACCGGCCTATCTCTGCATATGAAATATTGGTTACTAGGAGAAGTATACACTCCATGAGAAAAATTAAGGATTAGCCTCACATGGTGTCTGGCTTCGCCCTAGTAGGTGTGAAACTTCAATCTTGGGCTCACAATACATTACCTTATTAAGGAAATTTCGGCCTATATAACTATTAAAAATTTATAATCAGTAATTTATTGAGATTAAGGCCCAAATTGTTAACCTTAATTTACCAAGCATCGAATGGTAGTATAGCAAAATTCACAGTTAGATATAGTTGGGCTGAATTTCCCCATTTTTGCTCCACTGGATCATAGATAGGGAAGAATTCTGAACCAAATTACTATTCGTTTTGATATTAGGCCTGGGGATATATTCAGTTTTTAAACCTTCTACCCACCTCATTAATTACCTCACCCACATATTATAACTTATGTCACCTATTTTAACTTTCTATCTGTTGGCTTCCCAATGGCAGACAATGTAAACACTTCACTGTGTTACCATTATCTCATTCCAGCTCTCAAAGATGAAGCCTGATCTACTTTAATACTGAACCTAAAATCTTCTTATAACTCCAACATTCCAAAATTTACTTCTTTCTTTGCACATGGTATATGCCTAGCTCTTGCCATCTGTAATCCCCTTCCTCTATTTTATTTTATTCTGGATTCTATACTAGTACTATTTGAAAAAAAATTTATTCTCATTAAATTTATGCTTGATAATAGATCTCTCATCATTTATTCTTGCCTATAACCATCTATAGATTTCCTGCATATTCAGCAGAGATTTGCCTGCTTATTTAGCAGAGTTTGCCTTGATGACGCTTAATCTGTCAAGAGATTGCATAGTCTTAGTTGGGCCACAGGGGAGCAAAACTCAAACCTGTGAGCTAACTAGTCAGGGCCTTAAAGCCCCCAGCGACTTAATTGGCCATTAAGGCCCTAGTATAAAAAAGGGAAAAGAGATTGTGAAAAGCGGTCCTTTATTAAAATGATCCTTGAGGTATTTATAGGACCTTGATGGATTGGGAAAGGGAATATTCAGATAGTTTCAGCATTGATTGCCAAATCCAAATGAATATAAATAATTAATATTAAAATACAAGGGGAATGGGCGCATCCTCAGCATAAGTCGCTGGTGCGCCTGAAAGGGTTAATTGATTGGGGTTCAACATTGGACAGTAATTTCCAGCAACATGATAGTTCAATCAACATCCTTGGCATTAGTCACCGGTGTCAAATTTCTATTATTTTTTTATAAAATATTTTTTGGGGTCAATCCCCAACACTTTGGATAGGGCTTATCCCCCATTAATGAGGAGCCCAATCCAGCATCTGCCCATAGGTGGGTTGTGACACCTAGTTGAGGCTACCCCCCTAAAGGGAGAATCCTGACAGCCCTGACAAGAGATTTTCCTGTTTAAGTGAACAGAGATTGCCTCAATGGCTCCATTTCCGTTGAGAGATTGCCTTAGAGAAGATGTACCATTAAGAGATCCAACGGGTGCTACCTATGACAAATAATTGTGTAGCCTTCAAAGGACCTTCCCAATGAAAGCAACAACAATCCTACACATAGCTTCTAATTTGATCAACCCCAAAGACAAAGAGATCTGTGTTCTGCTGTATAATTTAACCGCTTGAAACACTACCCAGTTAGATGCATAAATTCACCATTTTAGTATAAGATGGTCCCAGTCTGGAGGAATATTCACTAAATCATATTAAATTATGCCTGGGATCCTAAGAGCTTGATTTGGGGGAAGGGATATGTGGAAGGATCAAAAAATAAATGGGTAATCTTCCAAAGCTGAGAATCAGATTGGATGAATATGTTGGTGGTTTGCAATGTAGCAGAAATTAACAGAACATCTCAAAGTGCACCTGAAAATGAGTAAACATGTGAGGTGATGTCCACAGCTTTGAGTCAAAAGTAGCACAGAGATATGAAGTATGAATAGTTCATATTGGTACGCCAAATGGCGTAATTCTGAGAGATCATGGTCCAGTGGGGAGTGAGTGTTAAAACATAATGTAATGCTCGACTGTCCAAAATGTGGTTCTTCTTTGAGGAGTTCGTGTACTTTGGTCCAAAAGGGGATGATAAGGGAACAGAAAAAAATCAATGGGGTGGGTGTAAATTGGCTCAGCAGATTGTGGGGCAGAGTTTGAGCTAGAAAGTGGGACCTATTAGATCCCCTGTCCTGTAAAAGCAGTAAAGAACTCGTCACATCATATTTAACATTTTCACCAAGAGAATATGGTGGTTAAAATCTTGGCAGTAAACCTTTTAATTTTATGTCATGGCAGGGGGTAGAAGTTTGAGGAGGTGATGACATAATGAAGGTCTGTCCAGAGGGTTGAGATGGGAGGTAACAATCCTTCCATTGTACCCTAGGATGTGTCAGCAGGGACTGATTCCAGGGACACTCCTTTTGTATGAGAAAGTGTGATGCACACATAAGCCTACTTACTTAAGGATCTGGAGGGCTTGTTCCAGTTTAGATTGAGGTAGGTTTGAGGTTGTTGCCCAGCTGGTATGCTAGCCATTCTTTACCAGCCGTTAATGAGGCATGAGGGAATACCATGAAGGCTGATAATGACTAGCGTAGGACCTGAGCCCACAATGGCATTGAAATCACGTCCCATAAGATGATGAGCTTGAGTAGCCTAGTTAGTATTGAGATGATGTGTGTTCTCATGTCCCAAAAGTCCCAGTCCACCTTTACTTTGTAGTCAGGATATGTTGTTAGAGTGGTGGGTGGGTGGTTAAACCCACATTCAGCGAGGAGTACCACATTCAGCCTCAAGTAGAAACTATCCATGAAGAGGAAGATGTTAGCGAGAAACCAGACCTTTTATAACAAAGATATGTTTGTCATCAGGGACAGTCCCTGAAGGTGATTTGCCAGCGGTTCCTGCTAGATATATGTAAATTCATCACTTCCAGTATTCAATACTCATTGTCCTTGATTGTGACCCCTTAGTGGTGGTGAGGACACCGAGGTGATGGAAGGTATCGTGGGTGAGCTCAGGCCAAAAGGGAGAGTAAAGTTTTTAGTATTGACTTGTGATAGGATGGTTTTTAGTGTGTTGACTATTGTATAGGATGCCTTATAATAGCAATAAATGGCGTTGCTAGTTAGTTCTAGGCCTTTTTACATCCACCTGCCACTGCTGTATCATTGGTGAAGGCTATGGCGTGGGTGAAGGTTTTATGAACACTTGGATACCAACGATTTTTCTGTGGACTAAGACCAGGTTGGGGTCCAAGGCTATATTGAACAGGATCAGGATCAATAAGTCTCCTTGATGAAGACCTTATTTGACAAAAACTTCTATTATAAAGCCTATCAGGGGCCAGTATTTTGGTTTGAAGCTAGTCGTAGAGCGCCAAAATCCGCCTACTATCTTGTAGTGGGATGTGGAGACGGGTTAGGAGGCTTTGAGGTGCTTCTAGCTCACTCAATTATACACTAAAGCCATATTGAGGAGCGCCAGAAAAATATGGGGTTGGGCAAGTTGGCTGACAGACTCACAAGAAGCTCATTGTAGTTGTTAAACAGCTATCTCCATGTGATAAATCTATGCTGAGCAGTGTTGAGGAGGAGCGTCCCTCCTAGTCATGCAGTTTTCTAGAAGTTTAGTAAAAAGTTTAGGATCATGTCTATAAGTGATATCTGTTATTAGTTCTTGAGGTCCTCCTGGCCCGCTTTTTTAAGGATGAGGGTTGTAATTGAGCCTCTTGAATCAGTTAGTACTTCCCCTTCTGCCAAGAGGTTCAAGAATATGGGTAAAAGAATTGTTTTTTTCAATTTTGATTCCACTAAGTACACTTAAAATAGGATATATCCAGGCTAGGTGCTTTTATGTCATGGAGAGTGATGAAGTAATAAAACTGGCCTGGAACTCCAGGTGGGTAAGCACCCAGAACATCAGCAAGTATACCTCAGGTACACTCATCCATATTGAGGATGAAACAGGAGGAAGGCAGCCATGAGGACTAGACTGGTATTTCAAAATTGGAAATTATTGCCTTTAAAAATCTGGCAGGATTTATTAGATTCACTAATAAACTTGTTCGTAAAAAATTTAAATATGGTGAAGGGTTAAAAATTAAAGTGACAGTAGTACCAGTTGGTGACCGTTGCCCTATATGTTCATTGAATAAGGAGCTAGGACTAAGCACACTACTGTCAGAATATTTTTTGATTTAATTACAACGGACCATCCTTCTTAATAATTGCTAATTTTAACTTTTATCTGTTCTGCCCAGTTAGATTAGTATCAGTTTTGTCACAGTAATGTTCATTCCACCGCAATAACACTTGACGTGGTGACAATATCTATGGAGAACATCAGGTTGCACCCATGGCCAGGCCAAATAAGGCCTGTTTCATTCAACAGGAAAGGGCTTGTCACACCTGTGAGATTTTGAGGATATACTCGCTTATTAAATATGATCCTGTTTCAATATTTGGGATGAGTTTTGGCCAATATATCCTCAATTATGCTATGTGTCTTACAGCATTTCCTAACTGTTTAAAAGCTCACAAAGCTAAACAATAATACTTGGCTCTTTTGAATCGTTTGGGTATTTTTCCCTCTCTTATTGGGGACTCTCCAGACTCAGGTAATATTAAATAGCTCCTCTGAATGCTTGTCTACTCTTCTTAATATTAATATCACTTTAATTTAAGATGATATTAGTTTGAAAACAAGATTAACTGAAAAGATGATAATTTTATTTTAAGGGCTGTAGGAATCCAGCTTACTTGTGCACGCTGGTGCTTCTGCCACTGGATCCCAGAAAGGTTTTTAATAAAAGAAATATAAAAGCTACTATAAAAAATTGTTTTTTATCATAACCACAGGGCTAATGAAAAGCAATCTCTTGATATTTAATCATTCAGTCTTTAAAGTATTTCCAAAGGTCAAGGGGAATTTGAGGATATGTTTGGATTAGCTTAGCCTAGTTTGAATTAGGAATCATGGTGGAACAGCTTATTAGAACTTAAGATACTCACTTCATGGTAGTGAAACAATTGAAGGGGAATTATAATTAGCCAAAACGTACCTGTGAGGTAACGTTTTTATTAACTTCAGCCAATCACCAATTGAAAAATTTCTTTCACCTTAAGGGACCCCCACCAAACCTATAAAAAGGGGGGTCCAGTGTAGGTGCTTTGTTGGACTTTGTTGTGGTTAGGTGAGTGCCTTCCACTGGTCGCCCCAAGGTCCATCGCATGGTCAGATTACTCTAACTGTTCAATTTTAAGTTTACTTCCCGTTCAGGATTCAAAATTGTTTTATCACAATTTGTGGGGTTCTACCAAGAATTGACTAGGGTCATTTGGTTTATATTCTCATTATCTGTATTTAAATCATATTTAGATATATCAGAAACTTGTAAATAACTGACATTTCCCCAGTTTGGCTGAATACAGCCTAAGACATTATTTCTCTTCAGCTGAGAAGGAAAATGTCTGACATTACCCCCTCAAGAATGTAGGTGGAAGAATAAAGTTAGAGGAAACGGCCATGTACATGATTGATGGTGATACCTGTAGTTAAAGATTTGATAGAGTACTCGTTTTCTCTTTTATAAGTGATGTGTCATGGAAACAGCAGAGAAGTTTAGACTGGCCTGCCAGTCGGGGTGCATAAGCACCCAAAGAGCAAGCCAGAATGCCAGAGGCATTGCTGACCAAAGAAAGCTGTATAGAGCTGGGCATTGGGAAATGATGAATCATTGGTGTAGAACAACAGTGATTATGATCATGAGAACAAACCAAATTGAGCCCACCCCAGACCCTGGAGGTCTTACTGCAGGGGGCGGAGTCACAGAAATAGTTTCAATAAGTTCACTGGTATACAGGGTTGGTTTGACAGAGGAGACAAGGAGGCAGATCCTTGCTTGAAGATAGTGGACTTAAGGCCACAAGATCCCAGTATAATGTTGTCAAAAAGTTCATAACAGCAGGGTTAGATTGCCAGAAGTATCTAGATTACTGAATCTAATCTATGACAATTGGGGCCATAATGACCATGAGGACTGGTAAAGCCCATCCAGTGTACAGACAAATGGGCCACCAGAGAAAAGCCATTGGGGATGCGGCCAGAAGGAAATTAAATAAATAAAAAATGATTGGTTTTTGAAGGCAAAATTTTATTGCAAAGGAAAAGGAAGAAAATCAACCAACAATTTTCTCAGTGTAATGCAACTAATTAGTGGTTGATTAGTGCGGGGACAAGCTGGGATTAGGACCCTCAATTTTGACCTAACCGGTGAATTATTCAGGAATGGGGGCAGATAAGCTCACTGGGAACCAGCATAAAAGAATTTGGTGGCAGGCTAAGTCGCTATCAGTTTGACCTCAAATGTCAGAACTGAGGCTCAGCTACGTTTCTGATGGTTGGCGTGATGGCGTTTAGCCTGATGAGCAGTAGGAATCCCCCAAGGCCACCCCACATAGGGGCAGTCCCATTTGGTTGGGAATGGGTTCAGGATGCCCAACCTGCCCGTGCCCAGTTGCTGGGCTGTTTGTTCAGTCAGAAGCATTGCATCAGCTGCAACGCCCAATTTGCTAGCAGGGAGCTTCGAAACCTCGTTATTGGTGCCCAATACTGTTACCTGTCCATCGGGGATGATCCCTAACAATTTTGGGAGAGGGTGATTCTTTTTATCATAGTTTTGACCAAATCAAAACTGCCAGAAATTCCAGCCAATAGATCAGTCTTCATCCCTTTTTGACCATTTGAGATCAGAACATCAGGCTGATTGCCACTTGATTTTGTTCCAATAAATTTCATTTTGGCAATCTCAGAGCAGATTTCACTAATTTCACATAACAGTTCTGCCAAGGTGAGTGTGGGTATTAGGGGAGGGATCCGAAGCAGAAGAGCTGTTACCAAGCACTTATCTACCACGTGGTAAGATCACCCTGAGTAACGAGGGGTACAGCCATCCTCTTTGGTACCTTATTGCTCAGGAATGGGAAAGCGGCCCTATTGATGCATAGGGGGTGTTCCCTGGGACTTACATGATGGTGAAGGGACCCTCCCATATAGATCCAAGTTTACCACTTCATGGAGTGATGCAGTTATGGTAGTATGAAACCATGTCAGATACTTGGAATGTAGGTAGGGGAGTTCTGAGATCATTGGCTGTCTGTACTTCTTTAGTGATCGTTTTTGCTATGTTAGTCATTGCCTCAGATTGGAATTGGATGATACACTGAGCCAATCTTCGCATGACTTTCTCAGGCTCCTCAACCCTAGAGGAAAAGAAGTCTTTAACTAAGAGGGCAGGTATTCTTGGTTCTCACCCATACAAGACACGTAATGGGGACATTTTTTATACCCAGTGATAACTAATCTGGTAGATCATAAGAGCACTTGGTAAGTATTAATCCCAGTGAAGTGGATCAGAAGAGGCCAGATTTGCGTAGAATGTATACAAAGGTTCCATTTGCTCTCTACACAGTCTTATTGGTAGATTTATTGTATGGTGCTGAGAAAATGTTTTTGGCTCCCATAGATGTGGCCAGGATTTTTGATTATTCTGGAAGTGAAGTTTTTCATTATCAGAGTATTACTTGAGGAAAGCCATATTGAGAGAAAATATTCTGATGTAAAAAGGTAGCTGTGGCCTTAACCATTTGGCAGGGAGAGCTACGGCTTCCACCCAATTAGTAAAAAGGTCAATGGCTACCAGGATAAATCGGCTGCCACAGGTAGTCTGAGGGAGGGGACCTAAAACATCCAGACAGATGGTGTGGAAAGGTTTCTGAGAGTTGGTTGGTTGATACTGGTATCTAGCCTTAAAACATGATTTCTTTTTGTAAGTAAGTCACGATTCCAAGACATCAACGATATATTCCATCATTCAATCCCAATAAAAATAATCCTTAATCCACTCATAAGCTTTCTTGGCCCCTCCATGACCTAGAGTGGAGTGAGCTTCTAGGATAGCAGGTACACGTTCTAAATGCTGAAGGTAAGGCAATCATTTTATCCCCACCTGCTTATACAACTTTCCGTTCTCCACTTTAGTGTTATGGGAGTGTCAGGATAACTTTTTCTGTATAGAATCAGCTTCATCTTCCCAGTCATTTGGGGTCATTAAGAGGTCATGTATCCTCTCTGATTCACTATCATAAAAGTGAAAGACTGGTAGCTGAGTAGGCCCATCAACTTTCATGTGACGGGTTCCAGCACGGTGTTCAATCTTCATGTCATAAGGCTGGAGCTTTAGAGCCCAGCGAGCTAACAGTCCAGTAGGATCTTTCATGTTCCATAATCATTTTAGGGATGTGTGGTCAGTAATCACAGTGAAGGTAGTTCCATATAAGAAGGGGCAGTAGTGCTTTACAGCTAACATAACAGCAAGGCACTTCTTCTTCGCTATACTGTAGTTACGCTCAGCCTTTGAAAGCATCTTACTAAAATATGATAAAGGATGATCTACATCGTTTTATCCAATTGGTCTAAGATGGTCCCAACTGCATAGTCTAAAGCATCAGTTAATAAGATGAAGGGATTCTTATAATCGGGGTGCCATAGGGTAGGGCGTTGTTGCAGCAGTTGCTTCAGCGTCTCAAAAGCAGCCTTCTGTTCCGCTTCCCACTGAAAAGTAATTTTCTTGGTTAATAGGCGGACAAGAGGCTCGTATAGTGGGCAAACAAAGGGATGAACTTATGGTAATATCCCATCATCCATAGAAATACCTGAACATTTCTTTGTTTTTTTAGGGGGAGGCATTTTTGAGGTAGCTTCAGCCTTATCTAGGATTGGTTGAATTCCCTTTTGAGAAATGGAATGGCCAAGGAAATCCAGTTTCTTTTGAAAGAATGTACAATTTGAGTGCTTCAACTTGATATTCGATTTATGTAGTGATTAAAATATCTCCTTCAGTGATCAATATGTTGTTTTAAAATTTTTAGAATACTCTGATGTCATCAAGGTAGAAAATGACGCAGCTTAACTTCAAGTCTTGCATAATTTGGTCCATTGCACGTTGGAATTTTGCAGGTGCATTGCACAAGCCTTGAGGTAATCGGGTTGGTTGGAAGAGACCCTCATTACAAATGAAAGCACATTTCTTCTGTTCTTCAGGAGAAAGGTCCATTAGCCAATAGCCACTAGCTAATTCCATGGGGAAAAGAAATTAGAGCCAGAGAGTTTAGCCAGGGCGTCATCAATGCAAGAGAGAGAATAGCTATTCTTTTTTATGAGGTTATTTAACTTGTGGTAGCCTATGACTATCTGATGAACTCCGTTTTTCTCTTTACTAGCAAGAGGGGGAAGACCAAAGGCTTTGTGAAGGAACTAGAAATCCCGAGTCTAGTAACTTCTGAAGCTCTGTCCTCATTTGCTGTTCTTCCACCTTTATTTTGTGGTATGGTTTTGACCTAATATGATAGGCATTACTCACATCAATGGAGTGGCACCAGCCCTTCGTGTGGCCATAGTCATTATCTGATTTGGAGAATATATCGCTATAGTCATCAAGGAGAATGTAAGCTTTTTAAGCTCATCTGGAGTCAGCTCATCCGCGATATGTAAGTTGGGTATGGTACATACCAGGTTATCCGTTGGCGGGCCCATATCCATCCTAGAACCAATGGAGTGAATTTGTTCAATAATTTCCACGGGGACTAACAAGCCTCTTCCAATCTCCTGGTTTTTTACAACTATGTCCTTTGAGTTGAGGTTCCCTAACAGCAAAGTAATGGGCCTCTGGTAATCTGGATCAAGAACGCCAGGAAGAACCCGAGGCTCCAAGGGACTAATGCCCTCAATACTAATGTGGTGCAACAAACAGTGACGTGGGATTTAAAGCGTAACTTTTGTGTCAACCACTCGTTGTTCACCAGGCTTAATCAAGACCTCATCTGCAGCATAAAAAGGGATACCTTCCTAACATCTACTGAATCAGGCGATTTCTTTATGTTGCGCCCAGAAGTGGTATAATACAAAGGTATAGCTGAGAGGGTGTATTCAACAAAGTCAAGAGATTCGTGCTTGCTGGATTCTCTATTAATAAGACTAATGGGTCTTCATAATTGAGTAAAGAGAGGTAACCTTGCTTCAGCTTGATTATTCCCTCATACTCAATCATTAATTTGAGTGCCGATGAGCATATCATATGCGTTGTTTTCTAAAGCTACAGCAGGGGCTGATAAATTAAGCTTCCCAACGCGAATGGTAAGGGAAGAATATGCCCCAATAGCATGGGTATTGTTGGGGCCAGCGATTCCGAATATTTGCATGTACTCCAAGTCAGGCGCTAGCTTTATCTTATTGATAATCCTAGCTGAGATCATGTTAACTGGGGAGCCAGTGTTTAAGATAGCAAGTATTCGGACATTTTTAATGACCACTTCAACCTTAGTGATCATTCATCTAAAGTTAGGTGTCAAAGCTAAGACCTCCTTGAGTCGGAAGGTGGAGGTTAGCTTTTTTACAGTCTCAGGATATTTATCCATGATGAATTGTGGGATGAACTCCCTGAAGAGGGCTAACAAGCCAGCTAAGAATTGGTCACCATCGCTGGCAGTATCAATAACTTTTGGATGCCAAAATTTTGCTGAGGTACATTCTCGTAGGTAAGATGGTCTCATCTAAAACTCCAGCTTTCAAATGATCTGGAACTTTTAAAACCAGGGGTCTCCCATAATGTAGTAACCAACGTCATTTTAACCCCCCTCAGATTCTTCCCCAAGTGTATTCTCAACAACAGGCAAGGCCGCGATGGAGGTAGGGGATTAGGCAACAGAATATTGGGTAGCCTTAGGGGCCACATTATCCAGCTTAGCTGAAAGGGAAGGCGTAGAGGCTTGGGTGCGCTTGTGAGAAAGTATGATACTAGCTACCTTACAGGGCTCAGAATCTTAAGAAGGAATTATATTACTTTTGAGTCGCACTGAGGAAACAGATTTCACTGGGGGGATAAGTACAGGTATGTTCACCCCAACTCTTCTACAAGCAAAACTTCTCATTAGTTAGAACTGAAGAATCCACCTCAGTTTCTTTTTTTGTTGCACAACAGTGGGAATCAGCTTATCTAATAGAGCCTACTTTTTGTCGCAGATGTTTTTGAAGTAGCTCTTTAATGAAATGATATGCCAGGTTAGAAAATTGAGAAGCTAACCTAGTTAACATGGCAGCGATAGCATAATCCAGGGTTAACATGTTAGACGTTGATAACCTTAGTGCAGCTAGGTAAAATCGCTCTGCAAAAGCAGCAGGTGTTTCGTCCTCATGCATGCTTGGCGCATAAAGGCCTGTTTATCCCTGTTAAGACTCTGCTGTGAACCAAATTCAGCTAAGAGAACCTCTTTCACCTCTGCACAGGTATGCAGATTGTCCAGGTATGGGACTATCATTTCTTGTGCTAAAAAATTCAAGCAAGGAAGGATGTGTTTGAATTTCTGTTTGTCCAATAAGTCTTGCATTAATTTTTCATAGACATATAAGAATGAAGCTATGCTCACTTCATTGGGGGTGAACTTATCCTTAAAGGGGAGTTTTTAAGGGAGTTGCTCAAGCTCACCAAGGCGGAACAAAGCGCTTGTAGTTGCTTCTCAAGAGCAAATGTTTTTGGTGTACAGGGATCCTCTGTAGTGAGCACCATTTTTTAGGAAACCAGCTTTTAGGTGCTCACTGGTGCTAACGCCGCTGGATCCCACAAAAGTTTTGATAAATTTAATAAAATTACACTAATATTAATTTTTGAGTTTCTAAAAGTTATTTAACGGTAAAGCGGGGTAAGAAAGAAAAATCAATTCACTCAATATCCAACTGATTCATATATAAACTGTATCAGGGGTGGAGGAAATTTACTAGTAAATTTGGTATGGCTTGATACCATCGAAATTATAAAAATATTATAAAACAGCCTATTGAAGCTCAGAATACTCACTTCATTTTAGATGAATGATAGCAGGGGAATTACTATTGTCTAAAATGTACCCCATGAGGTAAAGATTTTATATCTTCAACCGATCCCCATTTTCAAAATCTTTTGCGCCTTGGGGGACCCCTGCCACGCCTATAAAAGGAGTGGTCCCTGCGTAGGCGCTTAAAGGACCTTGTTTAGGCTGGGGTAGTACCACCCAATAGATGCCCACGGTTTATCATATGGTCAGTGTAATATGACTTTTTGATTTTATGGTTGCTGCACAATTGTTATTCAAAATTGTGTTACCCCATTTTATGGGGTTCCAACAAAGATTAACCAGGTTCTTTTAGCTAATTATATCATTATTATTATTAAAATTGGATTTAGGTTTATTGCAAACTTGTAAATGGATGACATTTCCCCACTTCTGCTGATTTTGACTCAGGATATTTTCCTTTGCAGCTGTGAGGGCAAATGTCCAACAATCAATGATTTCTAGAAAGATACCACCACCCTGAATGTATTTTTCTGGATGGGTAAGTTACCAACACCAATTTTGTATGAACAACCCTATTGATGTAAGTAAATTTATAGATATGAGTAGTAAATTCAAGATCATCGGGTTTGGTCTACAATCCAAACCATTGAATAAACCCAATATGACTAATTTATGTGAATCAGGATCATAATAAGATTTGTGTAGGGTGGTGTGGTTTCTTAGATATCATCAGTGACCAGTCACACTATAGGATCTTGAGGGTCTTTTGGAGGCCTTAAACAGAACCAACTCTCTACACACCCCTTCAATCATTTTTTACTAGACAGAAGAGGAAATATTGGGAGAGAGGGATTTTCTTTAAGAGCCAGGGTAGTAACCCACCGCTTATATACCACATGAGCAAGTTACTGATCTGAGAGAGGGTCTTTTCCGGGGTTTGGGCTCCTTCCTACTTCTGTGTGGATTTGTTTGTGATCCAGGTGAAGGTCCTGGTCATCTGGACTTGCAACTTAGCTCATATTTCATTATCTTCTCCTAAGCAAAACTTATGGATTTAAAAAAAGTAAACCTGCTCATAAGCAATGGACAGGCATAGGGTATCAACTAACTCTTTTGCATTATTTCTCATGGAAGAGGGTTACCTAAACATAACCCTGATATTTTCTGATGGATTCAACTGTATATGAAACCATGAATCCCAGTATGTACCTTAGATGAGAAAGCTAACATATTTTAGATGCAACAGGTCTTCTCAATTTTGTAGATTCAAGCAACACTAAGTTGTCCAATCTAACTAAGTTCTGATTTCCTTTTCAAGTTTATAATTTAAATTCTCTTTTTTTGGTACTTTTTCCATCCAACTTTTAAAATAAACAGCCTTGGAGCTCAGCTCTAGGATTCTTTCAGATGCTAAATAAATGCAAGAAGGTAGCAGGACCATGAGGCAGCTGCTTCCAAACTAGTACATTAATTTTGCTAACATTACAATAATTAAAGCCTAATGCTTGTGACAACCTTTATACCCAATCTAAATACTTCAGCATATTTACTCTTATAGTGAGACCACTTGTTGCCCATAGCACAAAATTCTCTGTTAAGCTCTAAAATTTTGTGAAACTCTAATTTACCACTGATACCTTAACAGTCATCATGCATCACTTCCCACCTTCCGTTATATTGCTGCTTCATAGTCCTACCTGGAACCTCATTGGCTCCACATTAATGACAGAAAATGTCCATAAAATTCCATTAAGTATTTAAAGGAACAAGAGAACCTAGCTCAAAAACATGATTTTTTCTTCCCTCAGTGGGTACTTAACTGTTATTATGATGATCTACCGAGATACTGTTGGACACATCAATATGAAATAATGACCTTATGACCACTACCACAAGATCTGGAGGATTTGTTGCCTTTCAGTCTTCCTTTTTTGGGGGTTTCCTAATTATCTGAAGTTGATCCACTTTATCCATTTGTCTTTTTGGTAATGGAGCTTTTGGTTGTTTCCAAATCAGTATTTCTCTAATGTAAGTTCTAGGACTCAACCTATTAGAATACTCAAAATGTTCATGCACTTAAAAAATATGGGTCCTCCACAGGACCTAGCACATCTGTTGAAAAGCGGTAACTAAAAAAGGTTTATAGTGGTTATAGAATTTAACTAAAAAGGCTTCCTGTGTGATGAAAGGAAGCGAAATCTGAGCAAATATTACTTCAGATTGAAACTTGACCGTTCTTATGTAAAAACATTACAGCAATTGTTGCCTATGATAAACTAAGATAAAAACTAGTGAAATCTAGCACACTAATAACAAGATAAGTATAGTAATGATACTATTTTCATATTTATAGGTGACTCATGGAATAAAAATGCCCATATATCAGAAATCATCAACTTAGTCGCCAACAACCATTCCCTTGATTACCTCATCATTAATCACAGCAACTTAATTTGAGTAATACTACGAATTAAAAGCCAATAATCCTAATATGTTTATACTTATAAAATTATAAATATCCTTAGAATCAATTGCCAGTAATTCTAAATTCTAGGCAACAAATGGCAATCGATTGCCATTTATCAAGATTTACTGCATTATTTGCTGGAGAACAACCTTACTACTATTTATTGACCTGTAGTTTTTGACCTGCTTTTGGTCATAACTTCCATTAGCACAATTACAAAATTGTTTCAATTGCGCCCTCAAGTCTAGTAAACTTAGAGCTATTTGAGATTTTACCCAAAAATTCATGTTTTTTTTGATTATTGAATTATTTATAATAAATTTATAAATTGACATAAATACTATTTTAGAGCTTCCTGCTTAGAAGCCTAAGCCTCACCAAAATGGCTCTGATTAAATGAATGCCTGTTAGGAGCTTTCTCCTTGGAAGCCTAAAAGTCATCAAAAATTTATAATAAACCCATCAATTATCTCCATTAAATTAAAGTACAGTATTGCAACATGTTGGAAAAAGCATAATATGGTTAAAATCCCAACACATCTCCCAGGATTAACCAGATTATCTTCTTCCAAGGTGTCTATAGACGTGACCTTCTCTACCAACAATAGCCTTTAGTCATGGTACCTCATGATTTGTACATCATTTATGATAGACTGGGAGACTGTTTGTACCCCCATCAATAAATTTTTGAAGAAAGACTAAAATATGGCAGTATTCATCGTCATAAAAAGTAAAAGTAGTAAAATAATGCAGCATCTGTCACAGATGGGGTCTCTGAAAACTGCTACAAAGCAGTTAGGCAAGAGTGCCCAAGTGAGTGCCCACAGGCAGGATAGCCCTGCTCTGGAGAGATCCCAAATCTGACTATGCGGAAACCACTTTACCACGAAGGTTTGGGCCACAGTCAAGACAATGTTGGCGCTCAGAAGGAGGGCCTGACCCCTGAAAGGGCATACAAGGACTGGATGGCCCTGTCAAAGTCTGAACTGCTGTCCATGTGGGGGTTTCCAGGATTTCTTAATAAACTGATTGACAAATATGAAAACTTTATTTTCATATTTATTAAGTTTTATTTAAATTTATAGAAGATGAAACTGCTTTGTACAGTTTCGCCTGCTCAGATTTATACTGAGCTTAGTGGGGAAGAGCAGGTCCTGTTCCCGCGAAGTCCGCGGGCATCTTCCCAGTGGTGGGCCCTATTTGAGAATCTAGACCCTTGATTTTGGTGTCAAGGCCCATTCTTGAACTCGGGCTGGGTACCCTCAGGGTTGTGGAAACTTTTCTGCATTTATTATTTGGCTTCAAATTGCTCTCAAAGCCCAGGCCATTCCCTTTGCCCATATTCCCCAATATTGGTTTGTTGCATCTTTTGGAAATATTTCGTTTGTTGGCATCTGGTTGACCAGAGCACCATTTGCAAGGATTTTCATCCTTGTTGATACTACCATAAGCAACAGATTTAGCCACACCTGATTGGCTTGAAATTCATGTCTGAGGGTCCAAACCCTCAACGCCACGTTTAGTAATATTGGATTTGGCAGCATCTGGTTGGCCAGAGTGCCATTTCCAAGGCTTTGCTTTCCCATCAGCCTTTTTATTTATTTTTACTACCGATTTCAAGGCATCTGATTTGACAGATTGCCATTTACAAAAATTGGTGCGGTTGAGCCCTTCTCCCCTGGCCTCAACTATCACCCTAGGGAAGACTAGGGCAATGTGATGGTCAGGCAACACCTTGACCGTTACAGCATCCATAACTGACAAAATGATGTAGAGCTGCAAGAAAATTGGTTGTCAACTACGCTGAAGAATTTATGGCTTTACTCCACATCTAGACTTAACAGCATTCTGATATTAGTACAACTAATTTATACATATTTGACAATAATAATGTTTCTAAACATATAATTAGTTATCTGTAAGCTCTTAAACTTAGTATGCACCCTATTTATAATACAACCATAAGTGAGGTCCTTAATAGTATAAGCATCTCAATGCTGATTTTTTTATGACCTTGGAAGTTACCAATATAGATCCTGTCTAACTTTTCATTCCGCCATCTAAAACCTTTGGTGTTGAAATAATTTACCCTATCACCAATTTCAAAAGTTGGAAGAGATGACTGCTTTGCATCTTCATATCCTTTAACCTTAAGCTTCCTTTTGTGAATATTGGTGTAGGATGAGGATTTTAATCCTATCAAGACTTTCATCAAGGTCTCCATATATTATTAAGGCGTCATTTCCAGACTAGGCTCAAAGGCAGAGTATAAAATTGGGGGCAAACAAGCCAAGCAGTCATAAAGCAATTTTGAAGTTGATTACCCATTGACATATAATAACTTAGATTATAGACAGTGTGCCGCTTATAAATAAGTTACCCAACTGGAGGGTTTAACAGCCACCAGCTTCTTCAAGGTGGTGCCTGAAGTACCACTTACCCTTTCAACCATTTCATTGGTTTCTGGATTGTAAGGCGTTATCAGTACTCATTGTTAACCATTAACTCATTTAGCTTTGGAATGACTTGGATGGTAAAATTACAGCCGTTATTTGTTAGAATAACCTTAGGGAATTCCTGTTAATGAATCAACTGTTCTATTATAAAAATTGCATATTTTGAACATCTTTTTTTTGCCGTAGCCTGATTCTCTACCCAATTAATTAAGCAATCAATAGCCATTAAAATGTATTGACTCTTTTTTGATCATGGCCAATGGCCTTATCACATCAAGGAAATCTATGTGCCAAGTGATCAAGGCTCCACTAGCTGGAAAGTAGTTTCTCCTTGTAGGGCTTGTGGGCTTGACACATAGCGCAACAAGTAAGATGCTTAACAACATCAAAATAAGGGAATCCCAGTAGTAATCTTGTTAAACCTGCTTTTTGGCTTTTTCAGGCTTCCAGTCTGGTTGTATTATGAGCCGCATTGATAATTGCAGTGCGTTTAAATGGCTTTGGAAAAAGCTTGTATCTTTCCTTGAAGATTTTGAACAAAAGATTCTTATCAATCTTTGTACCTTCCATTGTCTTGTTCAAAAACCAGCTGATTTTTTTGTGAGGGGTTGTTCTACAATATTCCAGTAAGTATTTTCTCATATAAATCATCTGCTTCACTCTGCAGAACCAGAACTGTTGGAAACTACAATAACTCATCTGTGTTTTGATGCGGGTTACATTTTTGGTGTATAATCTAAAACTTATTATGCTTATAAACTCTAAAGTCCATTGGTCCAACATCCCTTTAGGAAACTTCAAGCTAAGCATCCATCTCAGCGAGAAATAGTCTGTTACCACCATAAAATGGACTCCATGGATGTATACTCTAAAAAGCCTATATGTATATCATACCACCTGATACTCTCAATTGGTCACAATTTAGTTTTGCTCCTGCATGCTAGAGTACATCTTGCATATGCTACAGTGTGTTTATCTCTGACTTTGCCTACCCAATTCAACTTGGCACTGACTGCATACGAAGTTGAAAATATTTGAATAATGAACAGCTGATCAAACTTTGAGTATTGCGATATTATTTCTATCATCAGGTATATTGTTAGAGCATCAACGTAGTCCTAGGATTCTCTTTTTCTTGAAATTCTTTCTTAGGATTCTTTAACAGCTGAAAAAGTGGCTCAACATTGAAAGCAAATTTAAAAATTGCAATAGTAGCTGACCATTCCTAGTAACTTCACCTATCAAACACCATTCTTTTAAGAACAAACCCAAATTGCCTCAATTTTGTGTTTTGAGAGTTTAGACCATAGGCGTCTACAATAAAATCTAAGTATACAATATACTTCTATAAAGAAGTGTTATTTTTGAGGTTTTTTCAAATTTTCTGCCAATAGTTTTTTATTGTAAAATTCATCCATGTGTTCAAGGTGGTTAGGAAAGTATGATTAAAAATATTGATATTTTTAGTTAAAAAGAATGCATAAAAATTTTAGATCTCCTAAAACATCCATTGCTTGTTTGAATGTCATGGCACATTGAAAAGACCTTGAGGCATCTGTGTGAGAGATATAGTCCTTAGCTGGTAATTATTATAAATATTTTCTAATCATTCTTATGTAGGTCACTCTGCCAGTACCCATATATAGGGTCCATTGATGGAAAGAATTGAGACACCTAGGCAATTGTTTGCTATACAGTTCTTTATCTGGCACCAGGGTTCGCGGTGGCTCAAAGCTGGAAAATTTGGAAAGAGCACCAAGAAGGAAATAGAAAAATGGGTTAGAATATCAAGTATTTTATTAAGCTAAAAGGCTTCAATATTTATATGGTGCGTTGGGACTCGGTGCCTTTGGGATTGTTAGGGCCTCATCCATTCAGAATCTTTACTGATCTTCTGGAATGGCCTCCTTGTGGGCATCCTCAATGGATAGTGTTGCTCACCTGACCAAATGGGTGGAAACGCCGCACCACGTGACTCAGGAATAGAGGATGAGGATCCTGAAATAGATTTAGCTCAATTAGGTTTGACAACTGATTTGGCATGGCCTGATTCAAAAGAAGGTAATTTGATTTGATTTTTATCTCAAATTCTGACAATGCCCCTCTCAATATCCTGTCGGAGGGGGAATATGGCCATAGGAACTGATCATGCACCTGAATTTCTACAGTCCTTTGATTGATGTCAGCAATGAAGTACTCAGAATTCACCTTATAAATGACTTTGTAGGGTCCAGACCAAAGTATGTCAATCTTGTTCTGTCAGCCTCCAGGTCAATGATGATAAAAGAGAATGAGGTCACCTAATTGAAAATCTGGTAAGGAGGGTCATCTGAGGTTGGATCAGGATGTCTCTCTTCCAGTGGTGGTGATAATGGCTTGAGTGGCTTGGGCTTGAAGCCAGACAATTTTATCGACTAGTGCCCTCATAGTTAATTTGGAGTTCTCAGAGGTGGAGGCTTTGAGCAGGGGCTGGATGCTACTTGGTAGCCAAGGTGCCCGCCCATATAGGGCTTCAAATGGGGACATCTTGATGACATGGTGATAGCTTACCCTGTAGGCTTTCAAGGCGATGGGTAGATAATGGTTTCAACGGGAAGGATCTGAGGCGGCCAACTTCCATAGGATGGAAACAAGAGTTCCATTAGCACATTCTACAGCCCCATTAGTAGATGGGTGGTAGGGGGCAGCGAAACTCTGATTGGTGCTAAATAACGAAGTTAGTTATTGTACTACTTGGGAGGTGAAGTTCAATCCATTGTCTGAAAGTAAGGTCTGGGGGCACCCATGCTGGGTGAAAATGGAGCGAACAAGAAAAAGAGCGGTAGCCTTAGCAGTGGCAGCAGGGACTGAGATCGCCTTGACCCACTTAGTTAAGTGGTCTACAGCTATGATAATATACTTGTGGCCATGCAATCCTGTGGGAAGGGGACCCACCATATCAATGCTAATGACATTGAAGGGTTTGGTCGAGGAAATACTGAGTGCTGTTATCGAGGGTTGGCTCAGTATTGGGATTGACAGTTCATACAAGATTCTAAAACCTCTTGGATAAATTTCTACCATTCAATCCCAGTAGCATCGTGACTTCAACCATTTGTGAGTCTTCTTAACCGCCCCATGTCTCACAGTAGAATGGCCTTCCTGGATGAAATCAGTTTGAGAGGAAGGGCGGATATAGGGAAGCCACTTCTTGTTGACTTTCTTGTAGAGTAGTGCATCCTTGATTTGTGTGTCTTGAGTCATTTGGCGGAGTTTGGCATGAACCTCGGGAGTTTCCAGTTCCCATTGTTCAGGCTGTCCCATCAGGTCATAGAGCCGATCTTCCTCAGGGGCCAAAACTGCTAATACTGGAATCCTGGAGAGGCTGTCAGCATTCTGGTTTATTGTGCCTGCGCGGTGGATTATGGTGAAATTGTAGCTTTGCAGTTGTAGGGCCCACCTGATAGCCAACCCTTGGGGTCTTTCATTTGTTGAAGCCACCAGAGTGAAGAGCGGACTGTAATAATAGTAAAATGAGTACTGTAGAGGTAAGGATGGAAATACAGATGGTTAAAAGGATGGCTAGACATTCCCTCTCAGTGACACTGTAGTTCCACCCAGCCTTACTTAGATTCTTACTAAATTAAGCCATGTGGTGATTGACCCAGTTCTCATCATGTTGAGCCAGGATAGCCCCGACAGCGATGTCACTCATGTCAGTGAACAACAAGAAGGGTTGGTCAAAGTGAGGATAAACTAGAACAGGTTTTGTACATAATGCCATATGTAAAGCGTTAAAAGCCTGTTCCAGCTCAGGCTGCCACTTGAATGGTACGTTCTTTTGCAGGAGATAGAACAGCAGCTCAGCTAGGTTGGCAAACCGTGGGATAGACTGACAGTAATAGCCCACCATGCCAAGAAAGACTTGAATATCTCATAAGCTTTGGGGCGCAACATCTTTTCTATGGTGTTGACTTTGTTGGGTATAGGTTGGATGACACGCTTAGAGACCTTGTGTCCCAGAAACTCTAGCTCAGGCTGGAAGAAGGAGCACTTCAAGAGCTTGAGCTTGATGGAGGCCTTCCTGAGACATTTGAAGACTTCCTTGAGATGCTCTACTTGTCTGTTAAAAGTTCGCAAAAAAATGGTAATGTCATCCAGGTAGATGAGGATGCATGAGAGCTTCAAGTCCCCAAGGATTTCATCCATGGCATGCTGGAATGTGGCCAGGGCATTACAGAGGCCTTGGGGCATCTGAGTGGGTTTAAATATCCCTTCATTGGCGATTAGAGCGCACTTGGCTCAGTCTTCGGGGGCGAACTCAATCTGCCAATATCCACTGTAGAGGTCCATGGCTGAGAAGTACTGGGAACTGGCAAGCAGATGGAGAGAATTGTCATTCCGGGGCAGGGGATAAATGTCCTTCTTGGTGATAGAGTTAAGTTATTGATAATCCATCACCACCCAGTACTTGCCATCCTTCTTTTGGACCAGCAGAAGAGGGGAGGCCCAAGGACTATGCGATGGGACTTAGAGCCCAGCGTCGAGTAGCTGTTTAAGTTCCACTGTAACATGGGCCTCTTCAACCTTGCTCTTTCAGTAAGTTTTGGACTGAAAAGGGGGGGCGTCCCCAGTTTCTAAATGGTGGAAGACCCTGCCCATTCTTCTGAAATCATAGGTTGAAGTTGAGAATAGGTCCAAGTATTTCTCCAACAGCTCCTGAACCTTGTGTCACTGTTCGTCAGAGAGGTCCTTTCCAATATTAGCGTCGACCAAATTAACCATGGGTGGCAACTCCAATCCAAAATCCCTCAAGTCCCCAAAGCTTCAAACATTGCCAACAGCCCCTATTGGTAATATGCAAATTTAAGCGGTGCGACTGTTTTGACCTACAATTTTTGGTTTGTCAGTCAGGTGGCTAGCAACACAGATATAGATCCGGCATATGTTGGATCAAGGGTCCAGGGGCAGGTTAGCACTTCTTTAGGAGTTGGGTTATCTAGGCCTCGGATTTCCAACAAATATGCCAAGGGAATTTTGACATGAACCCAGGTGTTGACAATGACTTGGGATTTTGGGGGTACAGTAGTCACCTGGGATAAATAGATTGGCATCACTTCCAGTCTGTCAAAAGCAGGAGGGGGTAGTCGGACTCAAGAGCCTCTGATATGATACTCAAGCCGATCAATTTGGCCTTCAGTCTCAAGTAGGCAGGCTCAGGCTTTGACCTCCGCCTTAGAGTCATGAGCAGTTTCAAAAACCAGAGGGACTCGATGTCCTAGAAGGAAGAGGAAACCACCATCATAATGGAGCACCACCGTATAGTCTCAAAGGAACTGAGTCCCAAAGAGCAGATCATAACTGGGGTTGTCCAGCACAACCGCTGGGGTGTTCACAGCAAGCTTTCCAAAACACAACAGCAAGGAGGAATAAGCTCCTATAGATTAGGTACACTGTGGGCTAGCCGTGCCATATTTCATGTAGTGGGGCAGGTTTGGAGTGATCTTGACCTGTTTCATCAACCTGGAGGAGATGATGTTCATGGGGGAGCCACTATCAACTATGGCAAAAACTGAATCTTGTGGACCCAGACAGCGCCTTGGGTAACCAAACTTCCAAATTGGGGCGGTAACATGAGGAACATGGGAGAATCATCAGAAGAAAAGTAAACAGTATCAACATCTTTATTGTCATCAGATAACGCAACTACTTCTTCTGGTATGATGGCTTCTGGTTCATTCACAGGGGATAATTGAAGCTGGGTAAGGATGTCAGCATAAAGCGCCTCGTCCTTCATTCTGACAACCCTTTTCCCGCCTCCTCAGCAAGACGTTTCTAGCAGGTATTGGCACTTTGTCTAAAGCCATTACAATAGGTTCATCAATGATGTGGATTCTTCTGATTTTTGACTATGTAACCCTAGGGAGGCTAGAGGGAGCAGTAGACGTAGCCTTAAAGTGTAGGGTCGAGGCAGAGATCTTGTTGAGGGCCTCCTTGATTTCCCAAATACAGGTGAACCAATTTTTCTGCCCGATCATATGCATTTGGACCTCAGGATAGGATCCTAAGGCAAAAATGACAGCGGTGAAAGCGTCGTCCAGGGTGATACAATTAGTTGTGACCAAAGGTTGTGCCTGGGCGTAAAACTGGTTGGCAAACTCCATAGGGTTTTCTCCTTTGTTCAGTCGAATGCCCATGAATGCTTGCTTTTTCTTGGCAAGAGTTTGATTCCTTCCAAACTCTTGGATCAAGGCTGTACAGACCTGTTCCCAGGTGTTACACTCCTTCAAATGGGGGGTCATGATCTCCTGGGCAGTGCTATCTAGACAGGAGTGGATATGATTCACCTTCTGTCGATCAGTGGCCTCCTCCATGAAACTCTCATAGATTACAGAAAGGAGGCGATACTTTCTCGTCCAGGAGTAAACCTTTCCTGGAAACTAGGCTTAAAGTTAGCTACAATGGTAGTGGAGTTGGTGTTAAAACCTAGGATGGGTACCAGCTCTGAGATCTCCATTTCCACATAATCCCAAGGAGCCCGCTGATCCAGCCGCTGCCATAAGCCTTCTAATTCCTCTTAGATGTAGTCTTAATTCTGGATGAGGGTGGAAGCAGAAACCTTAAGGCAACCTGCTCCTTTAGAGATTGAATCTTGATGTTCTGTACATGGAACTGGTTTTTGAGGGTGGTAAACCTGGTTTCAAACCCTTGACAAGTTTGTTCAAGCTGGGAGATATGAGCGTTGGTAAGATTAGTGAAGGCACTGAGGTTATCCATTTCATCTGACAATGCCTCAATAGAGACTCTGGGGTCGAGAGGACACTGTCCAATCAGAGCTGCATCCCAGATGCCTTCTTTTGGATTTGATCTTATAAGGCAGTCAGGGCTGTCATTACATACCTTCACCAGGGGTCTTTGGGTTCGCCTGATGTTGAAGGGCCCAGGGACCCTGGAGGCACGTGGTCCTTCAGGTCCAGCTGGCCCTTAACGCCCCTTGGGGCCTTCCGGACCCCTAGGCCCTTCTGGCCCAGCACTCATGGGGGGTAGTCATGAGAGGCCAGCTCTTGGTAGTGCCGCTATAGGGATCATACCAATTCTTTGACTTGAAGGAGACACTGGGTCCATGTCGCCTCAAATAGCTGATCATTTTAACAAAATTGCTCCTCGAGGTAAAAGATATTCTGCTGTCCAATACTACAATTTGATTGGGTATCTCGTTGATTAATTATCGGTTATCAATATTAGCTTTTTGGTTGTCATGCACAAAGGAAGAGGTGGCATCATAGAAGTTGATGATGTAGGAACGTAAATTCTGGGTGAGTCCTACTTGCTGGGAGATCTCCTGGCGGTGTAACCTGACTATCTGGAGGAGGTGATGGATAGCGGGATGGACAAAGTTACTAAGGTAGCGTTCAGGCCCCAGGGTAAGTTCCCCAGCTGGCAATACAGCCGAGGCATAGAGGTCCCGCATTGTGGAAAGTATGGAGGAGGCATGGGAGCAGCTGGAGCGGGCGCCCACGGAGTAGATGCCATTTATTAGTTGTTGAACGACATCATTGAGGCTTTCATACTGGAGTTGGTATTGGCTCCCATCAAGGGAGTTCAGCGAGAGTTGAAATATGGCGCAAAATTCTAGCCTCTCTGGCTGTGAGGGCGGCGTTGCATATTGTGAGGTACTAACCCATTGAGTAACGCTTCTTGACTGACCAGTTGTTTGTTCATCAGGGCTGATAGAGTTTTTCATTTTTTGTGATAGAAGTTTTCACTTAGGACATCTCAGAGCCCCCTGTAGTGAGCACCACTTCTGTTGGCGCTAAATTTCTTCGGACTGGCGCTGGGGTTTGCAGTGGCTCAAAGATGGAAAATTCAGAAATAGCACCATGAAGGAAATGGGAAAAATGGGTTAGAATACTAAATATTTTATTAGGCTAAAAGGCTTCAATATTTATAGGGTGCATTGGGACTTGGTCCCTTTGGGATCTTCGGGGCCTCATCTGTTCAGGATCTTTACTGATCTTCTGGAATGTGCCTCCTCATGGGCGTCCTCAATGGATAGTGTTGCTCACCTGACTGAATGGGTGGAAACGCCTCCCCACGTGACTCAGGAATAGGGGAGGAGGATCCTGAGATAGATTTGCTTGGGTAGGTTTGACGACCAATTTGGCATGGCCTGATTCAGAAAAAGGGAATTTGATTTAATTTTTATCTCAAATTCCAACAGCAATCCTACACATCATGTATCTTTGGCACTGAGTATAAGTCCTCTTTTTTCATTTTTTTCAGTTGCCAGTGATATGACAACCTTTTGGATTAATTTTTTATTCAAATTTAGATTAAATCTACCTAATAAGCTTGAAGCTGAACTCAATAACATATGTTCAAGCAGTTTGGAAACCTCATTGGCAACTATGGCCTCACTCTCCCATAGGCGTCTAATTTGTCACTTATAAATGAACGGTTAATCTGACGTCAATTTTAGAGCTATAACTTTAGCACAGCCAAGATCATAAGTGCTTGTAAGAATGCTTCAGAAAACTATTGAATAATTTAAAACTTGGACCTTTTCCTTTGAAATCCCTGTCAGTTTATCCTGATTGAATATGGCAAGGATTGCCTTGGATTTTTGGTCATTATATTTTTATCTCATTTTTATGACAAAATTTTTGAAAGAATGAAGTTCCTTGATAGGAATTAAATGAGAGTAGGACTTTATTTGATTGTGTTTTATCTGTATAAACCTATCCACTATGCTGGCAACCAGTACCTATATTTCATCATGATCAGGGAATATAATCTCAGAGGCAACATGTGGTTCGCCTCTACCTTTCTGTCACGGTGTTTGCACTTCAGAATACAAATATTCAGGAATTTCCACGGTAAATCTTGTTCCTATAATACAAGGCTATTTGGAATTAACAATTTTGGCTCTTAGCGCCCTTGAAGAAACCCTCACCATTCGTTAATTTGACCCATAAAAGAAGTATGATGTCACCAGTATGACATTACTATTATAATTTCATCCACGTATATCAAACTAATATAATTGTTTCTTCTAGTTTGCGGTGGCTCACCTTTCGCTAAAAAACATTTGCAAAAATTCTTTAGAGTTTTAATAGTATTCTATTAAAAATTACACCAACCCCATACTATTGCATGAAGTTAGTGCCAATCAATATTTCATAATTCTAATTGAGTAAAACTATTTCTGGTGCTGTGACAAAGATTGATCCAAACGATAAAGGCAAGGTGATACATGCTCCCCTAGAAGTACTATATGCGTGCCTGTTCAGTAACCATTATTATGGTCCACATCAGGTACAAGGCTTAATTTTTTTCACTAACTTTGTAGAGACAATGTTAATCAGGGATCCACTGCCAATGATTACTCAATACTTTTTTAAAAATACCCAAATGCCAGAATAAGTAAAATCAGAATAGAGTGACTTATTATTTACTTGAGATATAACAGCAGCATCAGCTGAATTGAGTGATTGAGAAAGATGTACGGCTATATTAGGAAACCTTTCTTTTTATGATCGTCACCAGAATTTATAGGATAATTTCATCCTGCGCACAACTATCTGGCTCATGTTTGCCTGGTTGTCTTGGGTGGTTCCTCAAGTATGGACGTGTCAACTTTTCAATTATCTCATTCTCAGTTGCTTTGCTTTTGAACTGATATCTACATGAGCATCCCTAACTATTTTAGCTGCATTGTATGGGGATAATACTAAGTCAAGTGGAACCTGAGCATAGGCGGAAAAAGATGGGTTCTGGTCTATTCCGCATGAATTTTTACACATAGGACAATCGATTGTCAGCAGGAACAACCACAATGATCTTGTCTGTTTTAATTTGCAAACCTGCAAATTATGGCCATTCTTTCCACACTTGAAACAAGTGACTATTTCTTACACTGGCCATTTTGGTTTCTCAGATGAACTGATCCTATTTACAGGGCTGTCTACTGCTCTGTTTTAGTTGAGAATTTACTGCATAATTAATATTGCCAGTATTGACGTTATGGTAGCTTATTGTAATAATAAAATGTGGTCCCACAGATCCATATAAATTCTACCATCTGGCCAATTTTCTATCAACATTGAGGCGGAGATAATGGCCCAATGCAGTTCCATATGGGCCCAAAAGTGCTTATATGATTTCGATATGTGCATCAAAAAGCAGTGTTAATTCTTGGCTTATAGGCTTGATCCCGCTGAGTTGGTTTGCAAAGGGTATTAGCCACTGAGCAACCAAATCGGATGATATGAAGATCGCTGACTTTCCAATAAAACTCAATAAACTTTATATGGAGCTATTGTCCCTTATTTCGACCTTTATTTAATATCAAGTGCAGACTTATCTGCAATTACTCAATCACCCAAGAAAAGACCTTCCTTCAATCCTCCATGTGACTCTTTGTATCTTGATCTCCCAATCCAGATGCATCCTTGGTTTGGTAGTCTTCTATTTTTCTAGAAGCTTTTGTTAATATTGAATCTCAGCATAATTCACCTCGATTTGTTGAATGGTCATCATTTTGATCAATTATAATTTGTATACCATTTTCTGTAATTCTCAAGACTTATCTCAATCCCCCTCTGATCCACCGGTATGGGTAGCATATCATCCAGTCATATCAACTTCCCAACATTACCCCCCTTTGAATGGGTGATATGCTCTTACTGTTTATATGCTTGGAGGAACTTCATATGAACTCAGTTGATAATCTGAACCCTGCAGGTTCCTTATAGTGTAGACATCCATGCCAGTCTTCTCGATTATCTTAAATGGGCAGGCACAGATGTTGGAGAGCTTTTTTTTCCACACAAATCCGTGCTGGTCATGGAATAAAACATGGTCCCCCACAGTGAACAGTGGGAGTCCTCTTCATCTCTTCTGATCGACTGCCTCATTGTAAATCTTCTTGGCCAAACTGGTAGACTAGGCTTCTGTTTGTAGCTTGATCAATGTATCCACAAGAGTCTTTAAATATCATTGGGGATCCACACCATCAGTATCCTCTACACACGAATAAAACAAGGTGGGCAGAGCCAGATGTTGACCATAAAGCAATTGAAATGGGCTCTTACCAGTGGACGAATGATAGCTGATATTATGCGCAAACACAGCAGTAGGTAGAAGGGCACTCCATTATGAGGGGCGATCCTTTACCAATTTATGGTTTATGTTCACTAGAGTTCCGTTGACCCGCTCCACCATCCCATTTGATTCCGATGATAGGGAGTGGTCAAAACCCCACAGATCGCCATCAACTCATTCAACTTTGGCAGGATATGCAAAGTGAAAGTGGTTCCGTTATCCATCAGAATGAACTGTGGGCAGCTGTGTTTCTGTATTTCACACTTCATAATTTACTTGGCATTGGTGACCATGCCCAAGTCACTAATAGCCCTGGCCTCAACCCAATGGGTCAAATGATCAATGGCAATGATTATGTACTTGGATCAAGTGGTGCTAGTTGGAAGAGGTCCCACTACATCAATGGAAATGGTGTGATAGGAGAATCGGGGTTTAAATACCTGGTATGTGGTTTTCTTGTGGAAAAATTTTCCACTTGACACTGATGGCAACAACTCACTTTTTCCAATATGTCATAATTTATGCTCTCCCAGTAGTATCTGGGTCACAAAAGCTCCAGCGTTTTCTGCAATCCTCTATGTCTTACAGCTCAATGAGCATCCATAATAATTGAGGGTCTAGCCAAAGGTTTAAGGAAACTCAGTGTCAAGTCTCTAATCTTATTATAAAGTTCTTCCCCACGTAGGAAAGTATCCTCCCTGAGTCCATCTAATACCTTGATCACCTGTGGCAGCTCATCCTGGTATTTGTTCACAACCATCTTCTCATACATTAGGTCAGCTAAATCCACTGTGATAGCAACTGTTGGCATCTGAGTAAGACAATCCGTGTTTTAGTATTTTGCTCTTGGGTGGTGTATAATCTCTAAATCATGTACTTAGAGCTTCAGAGACCAACGGGCTAGCCATCTTTCCAGTTCATGCAGATTCTGTAGCCAGCGCAAGGAAGCGTGATCCGTCACTACTTGGAATCTTACCCCATGTAAATATACCCAAAACTGTTTGTAAGCGTAGATTACCAATAAACACTCCTTCTCAGTCATGGTGTAATTTTGTTAGTGAAAGTTCAAGCTTTGAATACAGAATGTGAAAGTATATTACACGCCGTTATAATCCTTTTGGGATAATACTGCCCCTATAGCGGCCAGGGATGCATCCTTTTGCATTATGAATTGTTTGTTAAAATTGTGATATTGCAAAATGGGTGCGCTTGCTAATGCGGTTCGCAACATATAGAAAGCGTTCTGGCATCATTCCTGTCCAATTGAAGGAAGCATTTCTCTCCAGCAATTTGAAAAGTGGGGCCCTGATGCAACTGAAATTGGGCATGAACCATCAGTAATACCTGACCTTCCCCAGAAACACCTGAATGTCCTGCTTATTACCTGGGCGAGTCATCTTAATTTTTGCTTCCATTTTAGCTGGCTGCAGTTTAGCCCATTTGAATCCATGACAAACCTGAGGTATTCTAATTGTTATTTAAAGAATTGGCACTTCCAAGGCTTAATTTTAATATTAGTGGCAGCGAGGCAGTGAAACTCTTGTTCCAAGTGGGCAAGGTTCTCTGTAAACATCCATTAGAACACAGTAGTGTTGTCAAGGTAAATTAGGACTCAGGACAGCTTTAAATCACCTAAAATCGTATCCATGACATGCTGGAACATAGCCGGGGCGTTACATAGCCCTTGTGGCATGTGAGCCAGCTGGAACAACCCTTTTGAAGTGATGATCACACATTTCTCCTGTTCTGCGGATGGCAATTTGATCTGCCAGTACCCCCAAGATTAGATCCATGGCAGAAAAATAATTCTCCCCACCCAATTGGTCTAACGCATCATCAATCCGCAGAAGAGGGTAGGAATCCATATTCATTATATTATTGAGTTTAGGATAGTCAATAACCACTCGATTCAAGCCATCATTTTTCTTTACAATGAGCACAGGTGATGCCCATGGGCTGTTTGATGGCTCTAGCATTCCTTGCATGATATGTTTATCCACTTCATCGGAGACAACCTCATCCACCACTTTTGAACATCTAATAGGTCACAATCAAATGGGAGGGTGATCCCCTGTATCTATCCGATGTACCACCCCTTGAGCACACCCCAAATCATGATTGTCATGTGCGAAAATATCTTGATACTTTTAGATAAAATCATGACCTAATCTTGCTGTTCCACTGATAATCTCATAAGCGCTTCCTGTGGAACTACAGTCAATATGCCAAACAATGAGCTTGCTGGTAGTCCGAGATCCTCCCATGAGCCAAAATCATGAACATGGCGAACTTCCTCTATATGAACTAAGTGTAGGTAAGCCACCACTTGGTGCCGCTGGATCAACATTATCTTTTTCTGTAAGTTCGCTAGCAGCACTTTCACCTCCCCATTCCCAGGTAGCATTAACCCTGGAGCCACAATTGGTTCAAGCTGTGAGTGATGGTGAGGTGTCATAATTTCTCCATAAAGCCCTTTAGGGACATCAATTTCAAGCTCAGTCCCTACTATCCACTGGTGTCCTGACAGTAGGCTCAAAGCACTTGCTGCCTGAAGTGGGATCCTTTGTACTCAAAAAATATGATTGGGGAGGGTCCTGGTTCGCCACCTCAGTTGTCAATAACGAACAAGAACCACTCCATTACTGTACACTATATTAATTTTACTAGAGCGGACTGGATCCATTGGGATTCCACAAGAGGTAAAATATATGGGGATCTGATGGCCTAAAATAGTAAGAGTTTCATCCGCCATATTTATCACAACATCAAATTTCCTCATAAATGCCTCGCCAATTAACATGTCATAGCTGTTACTTGGCAAAACAACCGCCAGATAAGAAGCCCAGACTGACCCAAATCGTAAAGGCAACGCGCTATATGCTCCTTCAGACATAGTGCTATTTGTTCCTGAAGTCCTATATACTACTCGATGGTCCATATCCAGTTTCAACAGAAGTTTAGCCACCAACCGGGTAGAGACTATGTTCACAGGGGCTCCCATGTTTATGATAGCGCGGATTTTTTGTATTTTAAACGAACGTGTAATAAGTACATTACGAGTAAGAAGAACCACAAGTGTTTATTACATGTATGTCAAGGGCTTTGTGTTACTCAAAAAGGAGGAATTGTCCTTGACAACCTGAGGATACTCACTAGCAATTTTTCTCAACCAGAATGGCTACATTTACCTCTACTAAAGAGGCGACGTTTGTCTAGGGATCCGCGTTGCTGGTGTCAGTCTGTTCCAGGATCTGCCACGCATATGGCTTCTGCAAGTCCTGGCAGAATTTGGGCTCCAGGGTGAATTTTATTCTCAGAAGCAGAAGCAGGGGTATCCGATGGAAGCTGCTGGTATAACAAATCATCTGATTGAGGTTTAAATTCTACCCAAAAAGACGTTTGGAAATTGCTAGGGACAAGTGAATTGGACTTAGCGGAGGTAGGGCGTCTTGTCTCTACTCTGCTCAGGCTTTTCCCTGGTCAATTTTCTCAGTTGACATTCCATACACTCGTGGTTTGTTAAGGTAATTACCCGCATAACGCCCTCTTTTTTATGCACTGGAAGCAGGTGTTCATAAAAGATTCACGTATATAGCTTGTGGCGGAAGGACCAGTTCAGAAGTTGCCAGTATGGTTCCAAGGTCGTGGATTAACTGTCGAAGTGTACATGGGTTGAAAGGGGTCCACTGACTCCTATGAGGGACGAATATGTTTCAGCAGCTGATAACCCAGTCGCTGAAGCCCATATACTAGAGAGTTTGGAGTGGAGACAGTAGAGGTTTTTCAGGCTATGTTGGGGGCGCTGATCGTGGTGGAGAGTCATCATAAGGTGTTCATAATTTTTATAAGTTCAGCTTCTCAATCCAACACATGAGATATAGCGTTATATAGTTCCTGATGTGGTTTGACAGCTGCCGTCATCACTATACTGACATCCTCAGAGGATAAAATGTTAGCTCAAAGTAGGACATAAGCTTCCACCAAAAAATGCTCAGCGAATTCTAACAGGGTCTCATTTCATGAAACTGTATAGTCATAAAGTCGGCTTTCCATTGGGCAATCACGGTAGCGCCCCCAAACAGCTGGAGGACGTCCACTTTAACTCCTTCATAGGATACCGAGCTATTTGAAAGATAGCAGGTAACTTGATCAGTGCTTTCAACATCTAGAGCGGGCAGCAACAGTTTTGCTTTCCGTCAATCAGAAGCCCCTTCCACAGCAAATTTAAAGCGCTTAAAGTAACTGTATAGATTCCTGTAACAACTGAAAGGAGGTAATTTTTTGATTCAATTGACTTCGCCTTGCTCCAGGTTCCTGCCACAAGGAGCAGGAGAATTAGTTTAAGAGTTACTATCGGAACCACCCCTTTGTGTGTTATCATATTGCCAGCTGGACAGACTCAAATTCTTTGAAAAGGACTCAGAATAAGTGGTTTCATGTGGGGTCCATTGTAACGCCTGAGAGATATTCGTTTGCTGATCCATAGCATTCTTCCCCCAAATCGCCACTAACTACCCCACTTCCCCTGGCTCCGGTATGCCCCATGAAATGTTCTCTGATCAACTGCTCCGCTTTAACCAAATAGCATCTACACCGTCCATACTGGAATTTCTGTTGCAGCGTTTCATACTGATGTTGCAAATCTGGCGGAATTCCCTCTCAATGTTCAGTTTCTGCTCAAAGGCTTATAATTGCAAGGTGACATCTTCAATTATGTTTTGCAGGTGGGCGTGCTGCCACCTAGCATTATCCGCTTGTTGATTGGCATCATATATTTGGTTAAGGAGGGAGGCTTGTTCCCATACCAATTCCTCATTAGCCCGTCAAAGGGTATCAAGGCGCCCTTGCATTCCGCATACTCTCTGTCTCACCAATTGGAAGTTGGAAGGCTCATCAGTGCTCATCTTGACTAACAACTTCCAGTTGTGTAGCCCATAAAATAAGCTGGAGATATTTGGGAGACGTTTACCACAGGATAAGCGCATTATCTGCCATTTTCTGGGTACTCAATTCGATATGAAGTTGGGTTAATTCTGCCAATATAGAGCTGACTTGGTCTGCCACTTGCCATTCCATCAGTGTCATTTTTTCCTTAAGCTGAGCAATCACGGCTTTGAGAGTTTCCGCCCATTTGGATAGCTCCATAATAAAGCGCTTGGTATTAATTCTCAACGTTGTTAAGTCCTGAATCCACTCCACCAATAGGCCATGCTAATCCAGCAGTTCTCTTATTACTCGAGGTACTTCTAAATTTAATTGTGGTACCAAAATGTCCAATTGACAGCGGACGTCCCCAACATGATGATCCATCTGTACCAGCGCCCCTTGTACCTCCAAAAATGAATGATTGAGGAAGTTAAGCAGGAGTCGAGTATTGTTTTGCTGTGCTCAAGAAAACCCTAATACATCTCCAATTTCTATATTTTGGTGAGCCAGCACACAGTAGCTGGCAAATCTACGTTTGCACATAAGCAACTAGATATTCCTCGATTCCATGGGTATCAAGGCGGCGAGCCAGCCCCATTATAGTCACGTCCAGATAAGAAATGTACAGGGCGTAGCGATTTTCTTGATCTCGTTGGTTATAGAATAAACTCAAGGCGTTTTCCCCAGCCTCATCTTCATATAGGCGATATCCGTGCAACAGCCACTCCATAATATCCTGCAGTTGCTGAGGAGTCACATTTTTGGAGCATCCTTGTTGGTCGGTCATCAGCTCAGGGTAATTCTCTAATTGCAGATTGATCATAACTTCATAATCCCCCAGTTCAGTCACAGAAATAATGTCAGTTCATTGTTAGGTGCCTCCCATGCTTCTTTAGCATACCACGCATAGAATCTGTTCAGTTTATGTTGGAACGAATGAGGGCTCGTCATCATATCCTATTGTTGAAAAAATACAGTTGACCAGTTGCCCCCTGTAGTGAGCACCACTGTTGATTCTCGGCGTATAGGCTTGATTCCGCCAAGTCAGTTTGCACAAAGTATTAGCTACTGAGCAACCAAATTGGATGATATGAAGATTACCAACTTTTTAACAGAACTTGATAAACTATTTGTGGAGCTATTGCCCCTTATTTCAACCTTTATTTAGTATCAATCGCAGACTTATCTTAAATTACTCAATCACCCAAGAAAAGACCTTCCTTCAATCCTCCATGTGACTCTTTGTATTTTGGTCTCCCAAGCCAGATGCACCTCAGCTTGGTAGTCTTCTATTTGTCTTCCCTTTTCTAGAAGCTTTTGTTAATATTATATCTCAACATAATTCCCCTCGATTCACCAAATGGTCATCATTTTGATGGATTAAAATTTGTATACCCGTTTCTGTAAATCTTGAAACTTGTCTCAATCCCCTCCAATCCGCCAGTATGTGTAGCATATCATCTAGTCATATCAATTTTTAACAAGCAGTCAACGGTCTTACATCACAAAGTGCTGACTTTCTGTTATAACAGGTCAGCAAAGGTATCAATAGACTCATATTTTATGACTTAAATGTCCATATTCCTGTTTCTGGTTTGTGGCTGCTTAGGGATGCCAAACTCACCCATTATAGCATCTTTTGCCTCGTACAGTCTAATTAGTGGAAGCTAATTGGGGTAGAATGAGATTATGACTCTCTGTATTAAGACAGTGATCATGGTGACCGACTTTTGAAGATTCCATCACACAACCAGGGTCATCTCAAAAGCCTAAAAAATTTAAGAACATTGTTTCTCTGAAACTATGGCAGCTTTGGAGTTGACAAACTTTCACAGTTTTTAAAGATTGTCGCCAGTAGTTCCCTCCAGTTAGGCCTTCTAGCAGATGTGGGATGTCAGATGAGATAAAATTCTAGATTCCAAGGAGCGTTTATCAGGCTCTCAAAACTAGGGTCACCAGGGCTATTATCACTGGATAAGTAACAATCTCTTAACAGTTCATCTCCAATGTCTGGGCTAACTCTGAGCATGTACTGGGGTCAATTCAACTTAGAAAGCTATTAATAATGGCCTTTTCATATTTATTGCAAGCAAATTATATTTCTCCAACTTCTTATTCTATTGCTTCATCTCTTCTAACTCTTTAATAAGTTGAAAGAATTAAGACAGCATTTTTGTAAAAGGATTCCACCAACAGCATGGCTTGATCTTGAATTTTGATCATGTCCAAACCCTGTTTTATATAATAATATCCACGACATCACTCTCCCCATCAAGGCCTCTTCTTAATTAATGGATATTAAGATAAAACCTGAACCTTGAGTTTTTCTAGCTTATCCCATACTTCATTAAATTTAGTCTGGTTCAGGGTCTTCATTTGGGGACTAGCAGTTGTAGATTTTTTAATTTACTTTTATTTGGGGAAGGACAACCATGTGATGGACACTTCTGATAAACTATACCAAAACACCCAGAAATAACAAAGGCACCCCAGAGGAGCCATAGCTACCTCCTGTTGCCAGCAGAAATGCCAGTGGAAGGAAGAGGGGAGTTATAGGGGAGGCATGGACCAAAACTGAACATGAGTGAAGGAAAGGATCTGATGAGAGGAGCTAGATTGGGGAACCAGGATGACACCAACTGGCGTTGGCAGGATGGCAGGTGGCTAAACAGCCAAGCTTAAAAGTGATTCGTAAGATGGGAATGGAAACGACGAAAAGCTTCATGTAGGGTTGGGGTATTTCCAGAGAGTGCTTTAAGGACAATGGTGTGTATTGTCCAATGCGCTATTGCAACAATTGAGGTGCAAAAGCGATAGGTGAATAGGGGAGGGCTTGGAAAAATCAAAGATGTATTTGACAGGCTGAAAGCCTGCCCACTCTCATGGCAAAAGAGGCGCATAACATCTCACGCAAATTGCTTATGATGGCGGGCAATCTTCCAAGCGAGGGACTAAGATCCATATTGACTGCATACAACGCATGAAGTTTGAAAGGCATTGGATCGCTCAGCCTATCTGTACACTTATATTAGGCATCTCCACACATTGGCCAAACTTGGGGTTGTAAAAGAGGATGGTGTGTTTGCCTCCAAATTGTCCTTCTGGGTCTCCAAAGAGTACGGTATGTCAAGCTTGTCAAAGTACACTCAGGCAATGAGGTGGGAACGTTGGGGTACCAGGTTGTTTAAAACGACTTTCCCAGTGACTACTTGTTTGAAAATGGGGAGTAGGGCGACCCCTCTGGGAAGTGTGCCCACAGATGTTAAATTTCTACTCAGCGCTCCACATGGAGTGGAGTTTTTTTTGAAGCGGGGCGACGTCCCATGTGGGCCTGCAGCAGAGGGATGCAAGTCAATGTAGTTTAGCAGAGAATGAGAATGGGTAGGATTGCTGAGTCCCTGGGCGTGGGAAAAGGTGGAGCGGGCTGCGCGTGAGAAGTGCTGGTCTAGGAGTGTAGGGCTGGTGACTGCAGCGATCCAGGTGCCAATTAATTTGGTGGCTTGGGCCTCAAAGGCGAGCAAACCCATAAATCCTCCATGGCGAGGGCCAAACATGACATCCAGGCGCACTGGCGGTGGGCGGCCTAACCAAAGCCACCCTTAATGGAGAGCGTAAAAAAGAGGTGAAGAAAGAGGGGGAAGTGGCGATAGCATGTGCCACAAACCAGACTTTGGACAGGTGCATAGAGTTGGCAAGCACAACCCTGTCTGGGAGGATAGCTGGTGGGCTCTGAGGGAAGCGATGCGCTTTGTGACATTTTCTAGAATATGGTGCTCCATTACCGACGAGGCATACCCTCCCAGCCTCCTCACCACTATCAAATGGAGTAATAGACTAGTAGTGGGTCTTGGCATGAAAGGGAACATAAGCGGGTGGTATGGGGTGGGCGGGGCAATCAAACCTGTGAACTAACTGCTTAAGTAGGTGGGTAACGGGGTGCTGGTGATCAGCGGGCTTAGAACTGGTTAAGGAGAATAATTTTATTTCGGTGGCGTTAATGTGGCATAACTGACCCTGGAGTAATCCTGGATAGTTGCCTCCAGCGCTTGTGCATCATGGTTGTTGGACACTCCAACCAGTTAATCATCAGCAAATGCCAGCATCTTAACTATTTCTTGGCCTTGTGCATGGACACTTGCAAGTAGGGCTTCACGTTGCGTAAAAGCGAATTGAGGCTGAAGTTGTTCAATAGTGGGCTTAAAGGGTCCCCTTGGCGGAGGACTCTTTGTAATTGAACCACATCAGTGATAGAGCAAGGGCCACGCACAGCCATTGTGCCAGATTCCTTAAGGAACATCACCCAATTAATGAACTGATGGGGAAGGTGGAAATTGTGGAGTCAGGCTTTGAGTTAATCCCAGTTGACCATATCTTAAGCCTTCTGCTGGTCTAATTAAAAAAATTAAAACAGAAATCGTGAATTGGCAAAAGTTGGCTACAGTGTGTATGTTGTCCCAAATTAGACCTCTTGGGAATGAAACTGAATCTCTCAGAGGAGATGATATAAGAGGTAACTTCCCCTAGGCGGTTGGCCATAATTTTAGTAAATAATTTAGTATTAGTGTTAATAAGTGATTTGGGGCGCCAGTTGGACAAGTCCATCTTATCCCCTTTTTTATACAGCAGTATTGTGTACGCCTTCTGGCCCCAAGAAGGAGGCGTGTTTCCAACAAACACCAATTCATTTTGAAAGTAACAAAGAGGAGAAAAATTAAAATATCTCTTATAAAACGCATAAGGAATCCCATCTGGACTTGGCAATTCCTGTGTGGTGCACTGTAAATGACATACCAGATTTCTTCCCAAGTAATTAAGTTATCAACTCCAGGTAATAGGAAATGGTGTGGATATGTGCGCCATTGAGAAACTCATCAACTTTGGCCAGTTCAACTGGATTGGATTGATATAATTTGGAGTAGTAGTTTGATCTTCACTTGCCACTTTGGTTGGATTTTCTGCGATGGAGTGATCCAGTCGCCTCACTTGTGTGCAGTCTAAGCACTGTCATGGTGCAAAGAATTTGTGGAAAAAATAGGCGGAGCTTGTGTCACCCACCATTATATTTTATTCCTTGAACTGAACACAAACCTGATGTTTGTGTTTTCTTACTAGCTCGTTGAGATGAGCAGACACTTCAGACCACTTGCGACCCCATGCTGAGCTGTAGCCTGCAGCAGGGACATTAGACTCCAGGTGGTCCACTTCAGCAAGCATGTGTAAAATGACCACAGAGGTATCCCAAAGCGATGCGATGTGAGATGGCATGCCTGATGGATGGTGTTTGCTTTGAAGGTTGACCAAGTAATATGTGGGTCTGCACAGAACAGTGTGGCATGCTCTGATGCTGAAGTTCTGGTGTCCATCCATGAGGAATCCAAGGTTTCCTCATGGATGGACACAGTTTGCACTACTTCAGCACCTGTGCCACTGGACTTGACAAAGAGAATGAAAATGACACCAACCTGTGGTCAGAGAAACCAATTTTTGTTATTGTAAAGTGTGCAACCTGAGTAAAAATTTCAACAGGGTAAGAATAAGGTCGATGCAAGACATAGACTTCAACTGAACGTTGTGCACATGGAGATGGGACATGTTGGTGAGCATCAATGCATGCTTTGGAAGGGTATCAAAAAACCCCAAAGTGGCTTTTAGAATGGGAAGTTTGACGTTTTCCTGCAGGGTGGGGTAGATGTAGAAGGCCAGCGGTCAGTGGCCAGGTTGGCTCAGCAGTTCATAACACCCACCACAAACGTGTAAGGAGGAATAAGGAGGGAATTAATGGCTGAGAGGAATTCAAGACAAGCCAATGCACAGGTCGGAGCATAAATATTAACAATAGCATGCAATTCATCGTCCCACAAAAAGGACACTACAAGCACAGTCCATTAGGGTATGAACTTATTAGATTTAAATTTAAAACTATGAGTCACATGTATAAGCGCTTACAGTGTTGCGAACAAAAGGAAAGGGTGGCGAGGAGCATGGTTGCCCATGTTTATTTGGCACCGTTTGGAATTGGGTTTCCTGGATAGACAGTATGTTCACAGGTAATTTATTTTTTATAAAACTCAATTTCCTAGCCCAGGATGGCGAGGCCTTAAGTCCATGATGTTCAACGTCCCTAATGTGAAGGCTCCCCCCATTGCACCTTAGGTGCTAGGGCAAGGGCCCTCTCAGCCTTCCTTTGCCGCTTTCTCAGAAGTAGCAACAGTAGTTTTAGACCATATATTCTAAACTTTATATGTGGGCTTGAGACCATTCTATACAGTGGGCGTAAAATTAGATTTTTTTTGGCATTTGCTGATTTGTTTCAAGTCTTGAACTGCTGTGCTCCTGCAGTGCATCATTGGAGGGCAACATAAATTCAGGTGGGAATTGGGTGGTAAAATCAGTCTAGAATGAGGCTTGGAAATATTGCCCAGGTAAATCTGACTCAACCATCATGTACTCAGGTTGGGTGGCTCAATATGATTGGTGAGTAGATTTAAAAGCTGCTTCAGCAGCAAATGACTCAATGTCATCCTGGGTCTGGTCAGGCAGAATCACAGATTCAGCCATAGACGCTGCCTTGTCCAATGCTCTGCAGGCCTGTTTGGCCATCTTGTGCTCATGCGAGGACACAGGTTTGACCTAAATATAACACCCCTGTGCGCCCCATGGGAAGGTGGCATCAGTGTCAATAGCCGGTTTATAATGGGAGTCTACACTGCCCATTGCATTGAGGTAGGATTTCATTCTGGGGATACCATCCTTGGAGGGGCAGGTGTTGGCCTTGTGGCCAAAAGCGCGGCAAAAGGTGCATATAGATGGCACATTATCCACTATGATGCAGAACGGGCGGGATTCCTGTCTGTCACATTCACAATTGTGGTGTGGGGGATTTGGTATAGTCTTTCATGATGACCGCAGTCGGTGTGATCACTGCAATTGCTATGCCCATGCACAGGTTTAAAATAAGAGTAAAGCGTTGCATTTTGAAGAAGTGAAGTTCCCCATAGCTCTTAAGCCCAGCCATGAGGTGGTTCTCAAGCACTGTGTGCTATATTGTTTGCGGGGAGAAAGTTGAAGGTTGCAAAAATTTGGTTTGACTTGTTCCAGCAAGTGCGCTTCATTTCAACCGCCTGTTGACCATCTGGGAGGTCCACCACCACACACACCTGGGAAGCTTCGTCCGCTTCTTTTTTAGTTTCAAACCTGAGCATAATCAACCACAAATCATGGTAGCGGTGTGACATATACTGAGTCTGGGAAATATTTGTGCACATCTCCACAAAGATTTTCCCAAAGCGCCGTTTGATTAGTATCCAGGTTACTTAAACCCTGTGGCTACTGAAGACAGGTGCTGGGAATGCAGAGTTTTGATGAACTGGTTGCATTTCGCTTGCCAAGCTAAATTTCTGGGAAAATACTAACTGCCAGCTTTCATTGGTGTCGCAGGGGCATTTAAAAACTTTGAATGGTGATAAGCCTATCCTGTGCCCTTTACTTTGCTAGAACAACTGCTTCCTGACATTGTGTGAACTATTCTCCTCACAGAGATTATATAACTTAACTAGTCTTGAATCAAATTTGTGGCAATAGTGATTACAACGAGAGAAAAAGCTTAGCAGTTGCAGATTTGCAAAACTATCTTTAGCATCTTTTTGCTGCTTAATGAGATAATGAATTAACTCATAAAATCTTAATAGTGGTCTTTATCCCAATTTACTCCAAAACTACTAATGTGGAGGTCTGCCCCCACCTTCCTCATCTTAGACATTTCCACCTTCACTTGACGGTTCACTGATCATATTACTGGCAGCCTATAAAAATTTAATTTATTTAAAAAAAGTTTAAACAATTTGATCATATTATGGAATCCAGAGTTTATGGCTGAACCAGTTTCAGCTGAGCAGCTGTGGTCAACAGCATGTTGCTAATAAGCTTCTGCCACTGCCACAAATATGGTGACTGGCCCAATGCTGGCTAAACCCTATTCATTCAAAGCTCTCAAATAGATTTCTGAGGACAACCACCATGTCATGTGAAACTAGTTTTGCTTTGGAGGTGTTCTTTGTTGACCCTTCCAACTCACGTCCCCAATGTTTTCACCCAAAAATGGGTATCTGTTATGTAAAAATATTTAAAAATTACAGTTGAGGCTTTCGCTACCCCTGCCACCACCCCCTAATTTGCCAGTAACCTCATGGGCGATGGATCCTCTTGTTGAGGGTAATTTTATCCCCAAATTTCCTTATGATTTTGAGGAAGATGCGAAGTATGAATTGAGGAGCTTGCTTTTGGTGCGAGCTGCGCTCCTATTAATGCAGCAAAAAATTCTCTTTTTGACCCCAATTATTCTTAAACTTGCCAGCGCATCAAGTCAATCACTTGTATGACTGCTCTCATCATTTTCGCTGAGCATCAACTTTCTCAATACGTTGAGGCAATGTATTCTGCCAGCCTCATCAACAAAGAAAACCCACAAATATACCTCCTTATGCCACATGTTGCTGATGCTCCTACCCCAATGTTGTCTGCCATGGTTCGCCAGCAAAAGCAAGTGCTATACAAAAGTTTCCCCAAAGCTTCCTCACCTTCTGATATGGATTCCTAGACTGTTAGTTGAGATGTCATAAAAGCAAATTATTTAAATAATACCTTCACTTGGTCATTTGCAAATAAATATGAATGGAGGCTCCCCCTTTTGGGTTGGGCACCACTAGTGCTAAAAAATTCACTGCTCATATTATTTGCTCCTTTTAAACAAAAAAGACAACTTTAGCTCAGAAACCCCATTATGAGCACCACTAAATGAAAAGCTATGACTGCACAGGTTTTAAAGGGTTTTAAACTTAACTAGCAAGGCTTCCTGTGTGACAAAAGAAGTTCACCTGAGCTAATACTAAATTAGGTATAATGTGATCTTGTTCGAGCAAAATATGTTCAATTGATGCTTACAATAAACTAAATTAAACTAGTAAATTTAAAATTTAAATTTATTGCGAGGAAGGCCAACCATGGGATGGACGCTTCCGAATTTGACCTGAAAGAGACAAAACTTAGTAACAGGGAAGGCACCCCAGAGAAGCGATGCTATCTCTTGTTGCCAGCGGGAACGCCACTATGGGGAGGGGGAGGGGACGTGTGAAGGTGCCGTAGCCACAATTGAACACGTGTGGAGGAAAGGGTCTGATTTGATGAACCAGACTGGGAACCAGGAGGAGACCAGCTGTTGGTGACGCGGTGGGAGGTATCCAAACATCCACGCCTGAAAGTGGTCCACCAAATGAGACCAGAATCTGTGGACAGTTTCTGGGAGGGAGGGA